>CM024766.1:14771513-14947977 GCA_014218235.1 Colocasia esculenta | reverse complement strand
CTCCTCGCCTCGCGCGCCCGCCGCTCTGCACACGAGCCGCCACGCTCCTCCAAGCTCCACGCCGCGGAGAAGAAGGGGAAGGAGGCTCCCACCTCGGAGAGGAGGAGGGAAGGGAGAAAGAGCCAAAAGGGAAAAGAGAAAGAAGGGGCAGTGGCCAATGCTTTTAGCCTCCGGCCCCCAGAATGCGATGGGGTGGGGCGTCGCGTACCAACCTTAACGCAACGGCCGCCCAACACCGCGGACCAGAACGCGCCACCAGGGACGCCGCGACAATTGACAGGTTAGTCTACCATGCCTACCACTATGACAGGTGTAGATGACCAAAAAGTGGAAAGCAGTCACGACCGTTGACGGGCATGACAAGAACGTGACGCAGAAAAAGCGGTCGCAACAGGGATGACTGTCACAACGGGCACATCCATCGCGACACTAACGCGTCACCCAACCCGACGCGTTAGTGGCCAGTCATCCAACACGCATACGGGGGAAATTTAAAGCCCAAGATGTTACAATACATCCCACAAACAAGTAATTTCGTCCTCGCAATTAAGGTGAAACCCGATCAGAGGAAAACAACAGGTGCAAAGGGACCACTAAGGCGCACACCGCGACTTTACGATGGTCGCCACCATGATCCTGCCACAAAGGGAGTGCTAACCCGGACGTCCGACAGCTCAGAGAGCGCACACCAACCGGCACAGAGCAACACAATCGGATGTTGACAACTCCACAGGCACGACGCGCACCAAACCGACTAGAAACATAGAAAAACGCCAATCGAAAACCACGACTGAGCCCTCAACAGACCACGCCGTTGAGACCAACCGGTCAGTAACTCACTCTGTCACCAATAATAGACAGAGGTCCTACTACTGACGGCAATTGAGGAAAATGCCAGGAGGTCATCCACAAGACTTCGCTGATGGCTCCGCACGTTAGCAATAGCTAGCACTACGGAAAGGCCAAATGAGAGTTTCTTAATGGTGACCCAAACCAAGCGGAAAACACGCACATGGAGAAACCACGAGAGAGCAAGGCAATGTCTGACGGCAACATTAGATCTCGCCCATCATCCTCGTGATCCGACCAGGACACACAACGACTGTGGAGCCACAAAATCTAAAAACACCCGCTCACAGGCACAGGCACAGAGGCAAAACCAAAGAAGACGTCTGATGTTGGCAAGGCCAAGCAACTCAAAGACGTCGGCAACCGCACGGAAAATGAAACAACTACAGAGGGAGGGCAACACGTCTACCTCAAAGAATCCAACCAAAAAGGGGTACCCCAAACGAAACACTCACTCCCAAGCGGGGAGAAAAACTCGGACACAAGCCACGACCAAAGCTTGGCGTACCACCGATAAGGCTACCTAGACAAGGCAAAGCAGCCACCCCACAGTGGTAACGGTACAACCACAAGGCATGGCTAGCACAAGTGTCCCAGAGGTGGAAAAGCTCAATGCCTCGAACACGAGCAACTCGGAAACGACACACCACAAAGCTCATGATCAGGGAAAACAGCACAACACACGGTGCTAACACAAGCACCAGGAGCTCTCCCAAGGTTACAACACATGACACCAGGCTCCTGACGGCACAACAATAAACTACTCGGCACGAGCAAATGGTGCCACCACAAGCACCAAAACCAGGCAAGATGCAACACAGTTGCACCAACGGCTGAAACAACACGGCTAAGAGGAAGGATCTCCACAAGAGACCAGCCAAAAGCCACCCACAAGAAACGCAAGCCAAAAAGGTAGAACAGCCACACGGCCACGAACCCTCAAGGCATAAGGATACAAAACATCAAAAAAGAAACACACTCCAGGTGCAGTACACAAACCGCACCAACACCCTGAAATGACTCAAGGCCCACAGAAAGGGACTCTCCACCAGGACCCACAACGAGAAACATGCGAAAAACAAACAGCTTCAAGAGCACAACAACCATATTCGCTCTTAGAAGCGCGCAAAACACAGGGCACCATTCCTACCACCACAGGTGGGGGGGACATGCCAAATGGCGGCAAGTTCCTCCAAAGCACAGTTGAGGCACAAGAGAAACATGCACCAGAATGATGCTTGCACAAGCAAGCCAACAGAAGAACACCCGGTGCCCGCCTCACACCGACACAGAGCACGCTGTCGTACATCATCCAGTTAGGTGACAAGAAACCAACACAACAAGAGATGGGACAATAGGTCACCACAACCTATCCCACCACAAGGAAACCACGCGCAAGAGGGAGCAACCAGCTCAACTTCAAGACAGCACAAGGGAAGGGACCTTCGAACAAAGGTCGCCGCGGTGCGCGACCATGGCACCAATTGCCATGTGAAAGCACCACCACCCCGAGAAACCATGGAAGCAGCGGAGAGAAGGGCACACAACAGGCCTCCTCCTCACACGAAAGAGGAAACACGATGTAAGGCTAGCACTCCCATAGGAGGCACAGCCAGCCGAACAACCACAATGCGCGCCCAACCAAACGTCGGCAAGAGTGTGTCGGCATGGAAAAGTAAGCAATAACAAAACTAAACCATAGGGACCCACAAGTGGTCCGCCGGCACAACCAAGAAAATTGGAAGCGAACAACACGGCGAATGGCCAAACATAGGGCCACACACAGGGTCAAGGTCCACCACCTGACCAAAGCAGACGAGCAGACTGCACGCAACAGTCCAACCAAGGGAAGATGACTCCACCATAAGGTCGCAACAATGTGCACCCTGGCGACACAACCACACGTGGAGAAACATTACCCAGAGCAACCAATGGAAAGCAGGGAAGGAGACCCTCACAACGAGTCTCTTCACACCAAGGGAAACCTTAACGAGACTGGCACTCCACAGAAGCACAATCAGCCAGACACCCATGGCACCCACTAGACTACCATCTGGCAGAGCCCACAGGGCGCGGAGAAATGAAGCAACCTCCAGAACTTGGGACACACGAAGTCCACTAGCGCAGCCGGGAACCTGAAAAACGATCAGGAAGCCAACCTGCCAGCACCCACGGCCAGACACACGGTCAAAGGCACCACACCTTGACCGATAGCACCCAGGTTAGACTGTAACACGGACAGTCCAACCGGCAACAGCGACAGCTCATCTCTAGAGAGAGAGAGCAGCGACAATAAAACAAACACAAGGCAGCTTGGGGAGGACCTCCACCCAAGGCGCCAAGAGCCGTTCTAGGAAAACATCACCAGAATGAAGCCCAAATAATAACGGCCAAAACACACGGCAATAGAGAGAACATAGCAGCCCAGCAGAAGCAAACACAAATGGTTCTGGGAGAACCTCCACCAGAATCACAAGGCACCGTTCTGGGGAAGCCCACAGAACGCACGGCCAACCCAACAATAGCATACATCAACCTGAGGTAGCACAACAACTGGCAGAAACAAGCCCGGAACAGTCTGAGAGTGAACCTCACCAGGACAGCAACCAACAGTTCTGGGAAACCACACACAACGTAGGGCAACCAAGCGATGCACCTACCTTGAGGGCAACGCAATGGCAAGCAACCAGACAACAGAGACCTCAAACCAAGGAGTAACATAGTGGAAGACTTTAACGAGCACAGAAATAGTCCAAGAGGGAGAGGAACCCTCACTAGGATAACAACAAACAGTTCTGGGAAAACCACCAGAACACAGCAGCCAAGCGATGCACCCTCAACCCAGAGGGCAACGCCGCAACAACAAGAAATGTGCACAGCACGGTTTTGGGGAAAACCTCACCTCTACCAAAACCAAATAGAGAAGAACTCTGGGGAGACCTCACCAGAGTTCACACAATAGCCAGCACAAAAGCGGCAACAACCACAGACAGGTGTCGCAGCGCTCAACCATGGTGCAACATGGCATACAAGTATCTGCTTAGCTCGAGCAAAGACGGACTGAGCAGAGCACAGCTCCCAACGGCGCACAGGCACACAAGGCCAACACAACACAAACCCCAACAACAAGGGGACATCAACAAGGACACACCCCTACACAAGGGGACATCCAACAAGGACTCACCCTAACAACAAGGAGACTGCCAGCAAGCAAGGACACCTCAACCGGTTCCGCAGATCACAACCCTGCACCGGTGAAGGCCACACTACACGTAGACTCTCTCAGCCTTCGCGACAGACCCACATGGATGCGCAGGCCGAGGACGAACCAACTGCAGCACGAACGAAAATAGCAACCACGCTCGCAGCATGCGCACCCAGCAACAGCAGCAACAATCTCCTGCAGCTCACACTCGGACCCTGCTGGAAAGCTAGCCACCTGCAACAAAGAGCTAAATGCTCACCTAATAGCAACTATACACAGATGGGCCAGCAACGTACTAGTACCTTCTTTGGGATAAGCCATAGTTATTAACTCATTACAATCTTGTGGGACCCCTGAGCTCTGATACCACTGTAAAGACCCAACCACCCGGACCCCCGCTAGGGACCCCCGAAGGTCGCGCCGCCACCCACAGATCCGAAGACCCGGAACGGGTTAGAATTTAGTCCAGTGAGATAAGCAATGAATTCAATAAACTATAACAAGAAAGTTCGTACATAATAAGAAAATTATGTACAATATGTCCAAATAAAAGTACAGGTACAGAAGGAAGGTGCAGTCCTTAGGGGCATACCCCGAGGACTTGAAAAAAGGCCACTCTCAACTCACGGTACAAGCGCTCACACGGCTGGCAACGCACGGCGTACAAACCGCCACCACGGACGTACGGGCAACGAACACCTGCGACAACAAGTCCCTACCTGAAGAGAGTAGGGGGGTGAGCCTCGCGAACAAGGCTCAGTAGAGATAACCAGTGCCTACCAGCCAAAGCAGCAGGAACTCTGATAGAAGTGGAAGCAAGACTACTCTAGAAAGTAGTAAAGCGAGTACGCCTACACAGAGTACTACAAAGCAGTGGAACAGAGTAAACACCACGACCCACAACCAGGGTCGGGCCAAGCACGACTCCCGCAGAACCAGTGGAGTCAAACACAATGCCGAAGCACACACCTCGGCACACATGCCGAGACAAAGGAGCTCACGGAACACCGGAGCAACCACGTGAGACCAGAGTCTCACGACGAAGCACCAACATCCCGGACTCCACAAGGTCAGGAAGGAACAACAGGTGTCAACACGAGAGGAACCGAGCAACCACGTGAGAAGCACCGTCTCACCACAGACACAGCCACCTCCAGATGTAACGTCGCGTGCTTTCGGATCCTTATGGGTCATGTGTGTAATGGTTGTGATGGCCATTGTGAGTCCAGTGTGGTTTGGACGTGTGGTGTGTGCGGTGTGGTACATGTTTGGTCCTGAGTAAGTTAGAACTTGCTGCAGTGATAGGGAGTTGACGGCTAGGTGTGGACGTTGACTGTCTTGGAGTCCATCAAAGGTGACGCCAACCCTATGAACTTAACGGCAGGCTTATGTGCACGTTTATGGTGGCGGTTTCCCTAAACGGCATTAGGGTTTGTTGAGCAACTCCTCATAAGTCTTTAAACAATCAATTATTTTGATAAGACAAATCTTTAAATGAAATATTTTATCTGTATCATGATATAGATCTACTACAAAATTTCGTCAGTTTCAACATTTTGAAAGCCAAAAGTTTTCTAAGTACACATATTTTACACTGTATTCGATTCACCATCTTTAACTCTGTATTCGATTCACATCTTTTATACTGTATTCGATTCACATATGTTATACTGTATTCGATTCACATCTCCGATTCACATATGTTATACTGTATTCGATTCACATCTTTTACACTGTATTCGATTCACATACTGTATTCGATTCACTCTATTCCTCTTGAATCGAATCACTGTTCTACTGAATTCGACTACACTGTCAGCTATACACTTGTACTTTTTCAGTATACTTCTGTCAGTTTCTAAATGTTATGAAATCTCTATTGATTGATGGTAATCTCTCTTTAGATAAAAATAATTGTTTATGACTGCTTATTCTATGGATCTTTAAAATTCTATAAGATCATTATTTCTTTAATATAGTTTGTGACAGAAAATTCAGTATCTTCATAGAGTCACTTCTTTGGAACAAAATATGAACATACATTTAATGCCTACAGTTCTGATGATCTTTTATTTCAAACTATTCCTTCTACAAAGACTCAAAGCATTTATGTGGAAGTCAGGCGCATGGTATCTGACAATCTCACCTACCACTGACAGACCCACACCTTAAACTTTCTGTCTGTCTGCCTTACTTTCCGAAAGGACTAAGAATACTATGTTCCATACTGTTCTATTGTACTACACTGACTCACCTACCACAAAGGTATGGATATACTTTTGTCTTTGTCTTGTCCTTTCATACAGGCATTTATTGTTGCACATAGGCCGCTCAGCCCAAGTATCAAAGAGCTTATCTTCTAGCTATAGCAAACGGCTTCTGCCTGTGAAGACCTTGGGAAAAGGCAAATTTCCAGAACCTCTGGACAAAAGTTCCAAGATCCAAAGGATCCTAAAGACTCTTCTCAAACGGTTAGATTACAACAACCATCTTACTTCAACGGCTATCTTCCTCAACGGCTAGTTTGAAAAAATTATAAAGAGATGAAGAACGCAATAGAAGAATAACAAGTTTTGAAGTTTCTTGAAGACAATTCTCTGAAAGTTCATCTTGCAAGCTCTCAAAAGCCTTCCTGTTCAGCAACTGTTTGAGAGCCCCATCTTCAGTGATTTCTAAAGATCTGTTTATTGGGTGGCAATTGTAATTGTCTCTTCTTTGGAAGACCACCCAAGTAGCTTCAGCTAGGATTTAGATTTCAATTCTCATCTATTCTATCCTGCTGGAAAGTGTGTGTTCTGTACTCATTCTTGAGTCAACACACAGGCGTTTATTTCTCCTTCATTTTGTTATTTCTGCAGAAGTGTTTCTGCTTTACCCCTCTTGTGAAGGGAAGGCCTTTTGCATAAGGCAGTGCTGTTTACCCCTGTTTAGGGAAGACTTGCTGTGGAGCAAGTGGGTTTTGTAATTTCCTCTCAAGGGTGAGAGAAGGCCAAATTTGATTGGCAGTTTAGTGAAATCTCAAGTGGTTGGCTTGAGGACTGGATGTAGGACTTCCATGTGGGAAGGGCCGAACCAGGATAAATCTCTTGTGCAATTCTTTGTGTGATTGTTTTCCGCCAAGTTCTCACTTGAATCACACACATCACACCAAGCACTAACATCTCTACTTAGTGTTGTGATTTCTCTTTCAGAAGAATTTCCAAAATTCAAGAAAAGTCCTATTCACCCCCCCTCTAGGACTGTGCAATCTGCCATTTCGATCCAACAAGTGGTATCAGAGCGAGGTCTTCTCAGAAGAATCTAAAGATTTGAGAAGAGATGGCATCAGAAGCACACAACTATGAAGGCCAATCAGTTTCAAGACCACCTTTCTTTGATGGTGAAGATTATCAATATTGGAAGATGCGAATGGAGTGTTTCATCAGAGGTACAGATTTCGACCTTTGGCAGGTAATAGAACAAGGTGATTATCAAATCCTAGGTGAAACTACTTCCACAGGTCTCTCTATTGCTGACAAAAGAAATATGTCTTTAAATTATAAAGCAAAAAATTATCTATGCTGTGCTCTATCCAAAAGAGAATTCAATAGACTCTCAGCTTGTAGGACCGCAAAAGAAATGTGGGATAAATTACAAGTGACTTATGAAGGAACTGATAGAGTTAAGCAAACCAGAATAGATATACTAGTTTCTCAATATGAACAATTCAAAATGCTTCCAAATGAAAATATAACACAAATGTACAATAGATTTTCAAACATAATTGTAGGGTTGAGTGCCTTAGGAAAAACCCTAACCAATGAAGAAACTGTTAGAAAAATACTAAGATCTCTAACAAATGTATGGACCCCTAAAGTTACAGCCATAGAGGAAGCCCATGATCTCACTGAATTATCCATTGATAAATTAATAGGCTCTCTTATGGCACATGAAATAAATATGGAGAGATTTTCTGAAAGCTCTTCAAAGAAGAAATTTCAAATGCTTTAAAGATTGCAGATTCTTCTTCATCTGAGGACTCCAAAGAAAAATCAAATGACAGTGATGATGAGGCCATGCTCTCAAGAAGGCTACAAAGAATTTTGGCTAAAAAGAAGAAATTTGGCTCAAGAAAGTTCTTCAGAAAGACAAGAAGAAAGAGCCAACCTGTTATGAATGCAATCAACCGGGGCATTACAAATCTGAGTGTCCCAGACTCAAAAAGAGGATCAAGCAGAAAAAATCAGATAAGAAGAAAAGCAAAGAAAAGAGATTCAAGAAGTTCAAAAAGAAAGCAATGGCAGCAACATGGGACAATGAAGATGTTACCAGCTCAGAATCAGAAAAAAAGAAAAGCAAATCTAGCCCTCATGGAAGGACTAGAACAGGGTCGCCTGAGGGCATCCAAATGGTATTTGGACAGTGGATGCTCAAGGCATATGACAGGTGACAGGAAGCTATTCACAAGTTTTAGAGAAGAATCTGGTCAAGTTACCTATGGTGACAATGGAAAAGGAAAAGTGCTAGGCTGTGGAACTATTGGTACTAAAGGAAAGGATTTAATTGAGGATGTCATGTATGTAGAAGGACTCAAGCACAACCTGATCAGTATTAGTCAGTTATGTGACAAAGGTCATTTAGTAAGATTTCAGAATGATAAGTGTGTAATTCTGAAGGACAACAAAAAGGTCTTTGAAGCACAAAGAGTAAAGAATCTGTACACCTTGCAACTAGCAAAATTAAAGAAAGTAAATCTTTGTCTAACTACTACCAAAAGCGAAGAAGCTGATTTGTGGCATAGAAGACTTGGTCATGCAAGCACTTCAGTAATCAAGAAATGTTGAAGTATGATCTGGTTGAGGGACTTCCCAAGATGAAAATCAAAAAGTCTGGAATTTGCTCAGCATGTGCAAAAGGAAAACAGACCAAGACCTCATTTCAGTCCAAGACAATTGTTACAACTTTCAAGCCTTTGGAATTAATTCACATGGATTTATTTGGACCAATGAGGACAGTTAGTCTTGGAGGAAAAGTCTATGGCTATGTATTAGTTGATGATTACTCAAGGTATACTTGGGTATCCTTTCTAGAAGCCAAATCTGAAGCTTTTCAAGCTTTTCTGAAATTCAGCAAAATTGTCCAAAGAATCAAAAATTTCAGATTACCAGTATCAGATCTGATCATGGAGGAGAGTTCAAAAATGAAGAATTTTTGAAGTTCTGTGAAGAAAATGGAATTGAACACAACTTCTCAGCTCCCAGAACACCTCAACAAAATGGTGTAGCAGAAAGGAAAAATAGAACACTGCTAGACATGACCAGAACAATGCTGAATGAGTACAATTTACCAAAATACTTCTGGGCAGAAGCAGTAAATACAGCCTGCTACATTATCAACAGATGCATGATCAGACCTATTCTGAAAAAGACTCCGTATGAATTATACAAGGATAAGAAGCCCAACATCAGTCATCTTCGACCTTTTGGCTGTAAGTGTTTCATTTTAAACAATGGTAAAGACAACTTAGGAAAGTTAGATGCTAAAAGTGATGAAGGTTTTCTGTTAGGATATATCTCAAAACCTAGAGGATATAGGGTATTTAATAGAAGGACATTGACTATAGAACAAACTGTACATGTCGTGTTTGATGAAACTAACCCTTCTATCAAGAGGATAGAAGAAGAAGAAGATTTTGTTGATGATCTATGCAGGGATCTTGAAAAGACTTCTATTGAAGAAGAACAACACAAGGATGAAGAATCAGAAGAACCCCCATTGGAAGATCTTCAACAACAAGAGGAAATACAAGAAGGATTGCCCAGAGAATTAAGATACCATAGGGATCATCCTAGAGAAAACATCATAGGTAATCCTCAAGACAGAATAAGAACAAGAGGTATGCAAATTCCTAGTGATTTCTCTGCCTTAGTTTCTCAAATTGAGCCTAAGACAATCCATGATGCACTGGAAGATGAATCTTGGATCCTTGCTATGCAAGAGGAATTAAATCAATTCCAACGCAATCAAGTTTGGACCCTTGTGCCTAGACCTTCTGACCATCCTGTTATTGGAACCAGATGGGTTTTCAGAAACAAAGTGGATGAATCAGGAATAATCACCAGGAACAAGGCTAGACTTGTAGCTCAAGGATACTCCCAAGAGGAAGGCATAGACTTTGATGAAACATATGCTCCAGTTGCTAGATTAGAGGCAATTAGAATTCTATTAGCATATGCTTGCTCTCTTAATATTAATCTATTTCAGAATGTTAAAAGTGCTTTTCTGAATGGTTTTATAAAAGAAGAAGTGTATGTTGAGCAACCTCCCGGATTTGAAGATACTAAAAATCCTAATCATGTTTTCCGTTTAAAGAAGGCACTATATGGTTTGAAACAAGCTCCAAGGGCTTGGTATGAAAGACTAAGTGCTTATCTTATATCACATGATTTTGTAAGAGGAAAAGTAGACAGTACTTTATTTATCAAAAAATTTCAGATGGAATCTTAATTGTACAAATTTATGTTGATGACATTATCTTTGGCTCTACCAACGAATCACTCTGCAAGTTCTTTGAGAACTTAATGCAAAGTGAATTTGAGATGAGCATGATGGGTGAACTGAATTATTTCCTTGGATTGCAAATTAGGCAAACCAAAGAAGGAACTCACATATGCCAAACCAAATACATCTCAGATCTGCTGATTAAGTATGGTTTTGACAAATGTAAGCCCTTGGGTACACCCATGAGCTCAGGCATTAAGCTAGATAGTGATTCCCTTGGTAAAAAGGCAGATCAAAAGATCTTTAGAGGAATGATAGGATCACTACTCTATCTTACTGCAAGTAGACCAGACATAATGTTCAGCGTTTGTTTATGTGCTAGATTCCAAGCTGATCCAAAAGAATCACATGTTCATGCTGTTAAAAGAATTTTTAGATATCTTATTAATACAAGCAATTTAGGCTTATGGTATCCCAGATGTTCTGAATTCAAGTTAATTGGATATAGTGATGCTGACTATGCTGGATGCAAGATAGATAGAAAAAGCACCAGTGGTACTTGTCAACTCCTTGCAGGATGTTTATATCTTGGTCTTCCAGAAAACAAAATTCAGTAGCTCTATCCACTACAGAAGCTGAATACATTGCAGCTGGAAGTTGCTGTAGTCAACTGCTATGGATTAAGCATCAATTGGAAGACTATGGGCATCAGCTTCAAGAATCCCAATGCTGTGTGATAATACAAGTGCAATCAACTTAACCAAAAATCCAATTCAGCACTCAAGAACAAAGCACATTGAGGTCAGACATCACTTCATCAGGGACCATGTAAGTAATGGAAATATCTCTCTTGAATTTGTCTCTACAGAAAATCAATTGGCAGATATTTTTACCAAACCCCTACCAGAAGATAGATTTACGTCTATTAGAAGAGAAATAGGTATGTGCAATCCTGATTAATATTTACCTGAATCATCTTGATGTTTACATTCTGTGTAGCTATACCCTAAAAATTTTCCTAAGTCATAGTTCGACTTATGTATTCGATTCATGTTAAAAATCAAGGTATTCGATTCATGTAATCGATTCATGAAAAGTTAAGGTATTCGATTCATGTCAAAACTTATGTATTCGACTAATGGATTTGAATTCCTAAATTAACTCCCTTTATGACTCTGAAACGAATAAATATTCAAATTTTCGTAACTGACACCAAATTAAAGCGTGTCCCTTCGTAACTCAAATCACGTCCCTTCATGAAACGACGGTCATTATCCCTCTCTATATATAGATCTCCCTCATCTCCGTTAGAAAATACCCGTTCGAAATCTCTCTAGTCTGCTCTATCTTCTTCGCGCCTTTCTGCTCTCCGGCAAAGGACCTTCAGGAGATCTCTGCTAAACTTCATCCTTTCACGAAAAAGGTAGGATCTTCTAACTCTTTCGGGTACATCTCATCCTCCTCTGAAGGATCTCCTAAGTTTCCTTTTCATCTGTTTGTCTAGATGGCATCTCCTAGGGCTCAGGACTCCGTCCAACTCACCTCTGACCAACTCCAAAGACTAGCCAAGATTCCTATCTGTTCCGGCAAATCAGTTGAATTCTCTCATTTGAGTGGCAGTCTAGCCTGGGTAGAGGAAACACTCTCACAGAGATGGGATGGACCAAACTGTGTCAGATCACTGAACCTCTCGTAGCGGTGCTGTAAGGGCATTTTATGCCTCTCTCAAAGTTTCATCTGGAAATACAGTCGTAGGATATGTTAAAGGAGTAAGAATCACTATCTCTGAGGAATGTCTTGTAGAACTTTTAGACTGTCCTAACACCGGACACTGTCTTAGTGAGTTCATTCCCCTTGAGAAACAAAAATTGGGGATTATTGGAAATCTGGGGACCTTGAGCAAAAGGGGTTTGCAAGTGAATGAGCTTTCTGCAGAGAAAAGGTTACTGCATTCTATCATCTCTAATATCATAACTCCTAGATCAGGTTCCCATTCCTCCATCACAGCCAGAGATGGGAATCTCCTCTTTTGGCTATTCAGAAACACAGAGTCAACCTTCCAGCAGTGATTTTAGAAAAATGATAGCAGCCAAGGACCTTCAAGATTCTCTTCCTTATGGATCTCTGCTTACTTTGATCTTTAAGAAATTTGCTGTGGATCTATCTGGAGAAGTGCCTGTCAGCATCAAAGAGAAAATTGGACTCATTACTCTGAGAAGAGGTCACTACTCCCTAGTTAGCAAGAAAGAAAACTTATGGTACAAAGATTCAGTTCCGGAGTGTGACCATGAAATTTATCCAGATGAGCCCCTAGTCTCTGTGCTTCCCCAAGATATTCCCACTTCAGGTATTCAGATTGAAGCCCCAGCAAATCCAGTTGCACCAGTTGTGTTTGCACAGCCTCCTTCACTAGTTATTTCTCCACCAGTTCAGCCAGTTGAAGAACAGCTTCCAGCCTCCTCCTCTCTCAATGAGCAAGATGCTCCCTCTGAAACTATGCATGAAGACTTAAGAAATCTCAGAGGTAAGGGAATCATGTCTGAAGATGTTCCTGTCCCACCTATGGAACAAACTTTCAGAGAGAGTGAGCCTTCTTTCTCCCCTCTTCTCAGTTTGAGACCCGGCCAAGGTCTCAGGGGAGAGTAGCAGCAGTCTTGGCACCATTCTAGAGCTTGTCAGATCACATCAAGAGAGTCTCTCACTTCTTCATATGAAAGTCGAGCTCATAGATGTCAAGTTTGATAGTTTTGCTGATGAGGTCAAGCAGATGAAGGAACTCTTACTTCAGTTAGTGTGCCATCAGGGCGCTTCCATGCCATCAGGGCCTGCTCCCTCTCAGCCTCAAGAAGAACCAGCCTCTACTGCTCAAGAGCCACAACACCAAGAACCAACCCAAGAGAAAATTCCTGAAGATCCAGTGCTTGAGCCAGTAGTACAGCAGAATCAAGAGTTTTCGGCTGACCAGCAGCCCACATCAGATGTTCTCCAACAGGAGCAGGAGCATGCTCCCAAAGATCACCTAGCAATGGTTGTATATCAACCCCAGGCAGCATCAAGCAGCATCAGCAGCAGCAGAATCAGTGGCTGATCAGCAGCCAGGAGTAGCAGCAGTTGAGGAAGTTGTATCTCTTGGAAAGAGACCTCATCAGGCCTCCGAGCTTCACACCTTCAAGAGAAAGGTTAAGAGAAGGCTAGTCAAAGATGGCCATCCTATCTCTTCCTCTCCTTCCAGGCCTACCTCACCTGCCCCTCCTTCTGACAATCCTCCAGAAGCTACTCCTCCAGCCACCTCTTCAAGTATTCCCTCTGGTTCAATCATTTCACAGGATCTACCTCTATCTAGCCCCCCAGTAGATCCAGTTCTCAAAAATATCAAATTCTCCACATATCCTTTAAAATACCCAATCAAGCCTCTTAGGGCTTTTGCAATGAATCTGTCCACTCAACCTCCACCTTTTTATTCAGCTTTGCCCCTCAAACCAGGTTCTCAGCAACCTCACTTACAAATCCTTGATATGGTTCCAAGTCTCAGACTTCCAGCTTCCCGTGGTCCTAAAATGGCAGACAAACCAGCTCTACTTCTTCCTCCTTTCTGGTATGCCTTTGTCTACCATTCCCCTGAATTCATGGCTCTATTTAGAGAATATCTTCAAATCAGGGCCTTTCTTGAGATTCATGACATGCCAGGTTTCACTTTTGAACACTGGCTTCCATCTTTGATCAAAACATCTCAGGTTTCCATTTCTGATCTTCAAACTGTCTCTCAGAAGAGTCATTATCTGACTCCTCAAGAGTTTGTTCATCTCCATCCTGAGGAAGCCTTGAGATTTCAGGAAGCTCAATCCAGGAACCACCAGCTCAAGCTCTACACTCATCTATCCCTTCAATTTCATGTACTTTTTGGCGCTCTCCTTAGAGATTCTCAGGCCAAATTTACTGCCATGAAAGCCTTCAACTTTGAAAGGTACAAGCTCGGTCTGCATGATGTCTCCAAAGGCCAATATGATATGCTCCTCAGAGGACCAAGGCCAGTGGTCCCTTCTATGCAAGCAGATCTTTTGCCCAATCTTCATCCTCCCCTTGTAGGAGCTATCTTCTACAAAGGTGCCTTTGGTGAAACCATCTTCAACAGATTCATCAGAATCTCCACAAGATTCAAGATCAAGTATCAGTCCAAGCTCAGTTTTCAGAGGTTCATCTTTTTGAACATGCACAAGTTTCAGAAGAACCTTCTTGATCTTCAGATAAGCTTTGCTGAGTCTGAACGATTCCCTCCTCATCTATGGGAAAAAGCCTATCCTGAACACCATGCTCAGTGTAGAACTCTAGCACTCCCCCTCAATGATTATCACTCCAAGAGTCTTCTTGATTTGAGAAAGCACATTGGCCTCAAATGGGCACAGAGGTATCTACATTATTATCAGGCCAAGGATGCAGCTATCTCAAGTGGGCTATATTGGAATATCACTCTTCATGAGTTCTTCACTTTGGCAGCCACCAAGAAGTTCACTCCTCTGCACATCAGGTGTCTCTTGGACCATGACAAAGCCGCCAACAAACGATCTTTTTACAGAAGGCGCCACATCAAATCAGCCAGGAAATTACCTTACAACAATCCCAAATATGAGGTGGATAATGACAAGTTTAACCACACTTTCCAGTCCAATGAGTTGAAACTTTGGCAACTCATAGAGCCTTTCTTGGCTAAAATTCCACCAACTCTTTATCTTCCCACCTCCAGCACTACTTAAAAACATTCTGTTTTTTTTTTGCAAGTTGTGTAATCTTCAAACATTCCTTTTATATATGGCATTTACTGCTTTCTTTTATCTCCTGTCTTTGTGCTTGGTTTCTCCTTTATGTTAATGCCACAAAGGGGGAGAAAAGGCAGGGTAGCTACTTTTTCAAAGTTGTTTCTGCAAAATGCAAAATTTTGTCAAACAATTTACATGCTATATCAGCCTATCAGCTACCATTTAAAGATTTTTTTGTCATTAACAAAAAGGGGGAGAATTGTTGAGCAACTCCTCATAAGTCTTTAAACAATTATTTTGATAAGACAAATCTTTAAATGAAATATTTTATCTGTATCATGATATAGATCTACTACAAAATTTCGTCAGTTTCAACATTTTGAAAGACCAAAAGTTTTTCTAAGTACACATATTTTACACTGTATTCGATTCACATCTTTTACACTCTGTATTCGATTCACATCTTTTACACTGTATTCGATTCACATATGTTATACTGTATTCGATTCACATGTTTATTTGTATTCGATTCACATCTCCAATTCACATATGTTATACTGTATTCGATTCACATCTTTTACACTGTATTCGATTCACATACTGTATTCGATTCACTCTATTCCTCTTGAATCGAATCACCTGTTCTACTGAATTCGACTACACTGTCAGCTGTACACTTGTACTTTTTCAGTATACTTCTGTCAGTTTCTAAATGTTATGAAATCTCTATTGATTGATGGTAATCTCTCTTTAGCATAAAAATAATTTGTTTATGACTGCTTATTCTATGGATCTTTAAAATTCTATAAGATCATTATTTCTTAATATAGTTTGTGACAGAAAATTCAGTATCTTCACAGAGTCACTTCTTGGAACAAAATATGAACATACATTTAATGCTTACAGTTCTGATGATCTTTTATTTCAACTATTCCTTCTACAAAGACTCAAAGCATTTATGTGGAAGTCAGGCGCATGGTATCTGACAATCTCACCTACCACTGACAGACCCACACCTTAAACTTTCTGTCTGTCTGCCTTACTTTCCGAAAGGACTAAGAATACTAGGTTCCATACTGTTCTGTTGTACTACACTGACTCACCTACCACAAAGGTATGGATATACTTTTGTCTTTGTCTTGTCCTTTCATACAGGCATTTATTGTTGCACATAGGCCGCTCAGCCCAAGTATCAAAGAGCTTATCTTCTAGCTATAGCAAACGGCTTCTGCCTGTGAAGACCTTGGGAAAAGGCAAATTTCCAGAACCTCTGGACAAAAGTTCCAAGATCCAAAGGATCCTAAAGACTCTTCTCAAACGGTTAGATTACAACAACCATCTTACTTCAACGGCTATCTTCCTCAACGGCTAGTTTGAAAAAATTATAAAGAGATGAAGAACGCAATAGAAAATAACAAGTTTTGAAGTTTCTTGAAGACAATTCTCTGAAAGTTCATCTTGCAAGCTCTCAAAAGCCTTCCTGTTCAGCAACTGTTTGAGAGCCCCATCTTCAGTGATTTCTGAAGATCTGTTTATTGGGTGGCAATTGTAATTGTCTCTTCTTTGGAAGACCACCCAAGTAGCTTCAGCTAGGATTTAGATTTCAATTCTCATCTATTCTATCCTGCTGGAAAGTGTGTGTTCTGTACTCATTCTTGAGTCAACACACAGGCGTTTATTTCTCCTTCATTTTGTTATTTCTGTAGAAGTGTTTCTGCTTTACCCCTCTTGTGAAGGAAGGCCTTTTGCATAAGGCAGTGCTGTTTACCCCTGTTTAGGGAAGACTTGCTGTGGAGCAAGTGGGTTTTGTAATTTCCTCTCAAGGGTGAGAGAAGGCCAAATTTGATTGGCAGTTTAGTGAAATCTCAAGTGGTTGGCTTGAGGACTGGATGTAGGACTTCCATGTGGGAAGGGCCGAACCAGGATAAATCTCTTGTGCAATTCTTTGTGTGATTGTTTTCCGCCAAGTTCTCACTTGAATCACACACATCACACCAAGCACTAACATCTCTACTTAGTGTTGTGATTTCTCTTTCAGAAGAATTTCAAAATTCAAGAAAAGTCCTATTCACCCCCCCTCTAGGACTGTGCAATCTGCCATTTTGTTCCAACAGGGTTGACGCCAACCTGTGCGACCTGCAGAATATAGGTCTACCCGAGGGCAGTTCCCTCACTCCATTCTCCCTCTCCCTCACCCTATTTCATGCCCCTTGCTTCCACTAATTCCAACAGTTGTATAAGGTTAGTTGGAGGATCGTGGAACGCGAGACGGTGACGAATCCTCCAAGGAAACGCCGAAACGAGGTGTAATCGCCGTTGGAGCTCGCGGAGGGTTTGGTGCGAAGCAGGAGAATTTAGGATGTTTAAGCGTGTATTGAGGTAGGGAACGATCCCTTTAGTCCCTATAGGTTGTGATAATGTAATTGGAAAGCATGAATTCGCATGTTAATGTGTTTTGGGAATGGTTCTTCATGCGGGGTTAATGGGTGGTTTGATCATTTAACAATGGAAACATGTTGTTTCGAGTTGATTAGGATTCATGCATGCTAGAGAGGTGATTCCTCGTGTTTTTCTATTGGTTTTAGGGCTGGGAATACCTGAGGTATCAGCCCAGGGTTTCTGTGAAGTTGATGGCGATGATCTTGGCATCAACATTGATTGACGCCAGGTTCTTCAGCTGGGAGATTAACGGTTATATACCTTGCCGTTTACATCCCATCGACGGCAGTCGATGTTGCCGCCAGCATGTTTTTGGTTTAAATATTGATATATTGAATATTTGTTGATAAAATGGTGCAATAGTAATTATGGTGCACCTAATGCACGTGGTTTCTGGGACTAGCATACTGGGTACGCAGTTGGCTGGTTCTTTACGTGTTTACGTGGTGTTCACGTGTAGTGAACTACTAGTGCACGCGGTTTACGTGAGTCTTCACGTGGTTTGTGTGTGACGTGCACGTGGTTTTGTGTACGTGGCAAGTAGTACGACGACTACCGTGGTTACCTCTCCAGTTGGGTGCCCCAGGTTCTCTGTGAGCCAGGCTGTTAGCTCGGGGCTTTGTCCCGGTACTTGTGTTGTACCGTCGAGGTCTGTGTCGTCTGACCTGGACACTCTCACTCTTGTGTTTGAGTTGTACGTCGGCTGAGGGAAAGACGACAGTGGGACAGTGACTGCCGTACTTGTCTTTTAGTCACTTGTAGCGCTCATAGTTGGGGGTACGGACACCAGTAGTCGACACTGGTCCGCAGCTAGTCCTTTTCCAGTGCCTCACTCTAGCGAGCCCAGGCCAGGGTCTCTGGAGGTGCCAGGCATGGGCCTGCGACCGTGTGGTCCGCAGGTGGTGGTGTTTAGTTGGTCTCCACACTTGCTTGACCTTTTCACGTGGAGCGGCAGCTGGACCTTTCGTCCATGGCTGTGAGACTGAGAGGTAGACCTGTGGTAGCTTGTCCGAGTCAGTTACTGGTGTCGCGAACCAGTTCACGTGACTCGTGTTTGGCTATCTCTACTTTAGCTTGTACACTTGTACTAGTTTTCCGTTTAATTATTACAGTCATTTTTCGTAGTCGGCAGACGGTGAGTACTTTTACAGCTTTTATATTCTGCTTAGTTGTTCTATAAATTTTTGGTACTGTTTACTGCTTTTGTACCTGTGGTTTTGGTTTGCTCGGTTTTGGGGGAGTTCCCTACTGAGCCAGTGACTCGCGAGGCTCACCCCTACCCCCACAGGTGAGAGCGAGGAGGACGTTTCTCGACTGTCGTCCAGTTCAGAGCCGCATCGTAGCGGTGCAGGGTCAGTACCTCCAGCAATGTAGTTCCAGCAGTGTAGTTCCAGCAGTGTAGTCTGTGTAGTAGTGCAGTGTAGCAGTAATAATGTAGTTAGTTGTTTATTTTCTTCTATTGTACCTTGGGGTATGCCCCAGGCTCTTGTACTTTCTTTCAGTTTTTGGAAGATATGGCTATGTAAACTTGTGAAATATATATATAAAATGGTGTGTTCCTTTATGTTTACACGGACTATGGTTTGGTATCCTTGCGAGGCTTCGGCCCGTTCGCGGGAGGTGGACTCGGATCAGGTACGTTATCGATTTAACGGGCTTGGTCGAGGTGTTCCGCCACAGTTGGTATCAGAGCAAGTTCTGTGTTAATATAAGGGAACTAGAAAGATACATAGCCTTATTTTGGTTTTTGTACACTGCTGGTAGGGGCCCTGGTTTCTGATAATTTGTTGTTTTGTTTTTGCTTGGTGTTTTGTTTATGTAGAAGTTTGAAATGACTGATAGAAGAGATTGGGGTGGTGGAGGAGATGATCTAGAGGAAAGTACCCAGCGTATGATAGAGAGGATCTAGGAGAGCCTCACTGATATCCAAAGGAGGATGGATCAGTAGGCGCCGGTACCACTGGTTGCAGTGCCACCTGGGGATGGAGAGACTGTACCTATAGTTCCAGTTCCGCCACCGCCAGGAGTGGAGGTGCCTTTTGTAGCACCCTTGCCACCACCACCAGTGTTATTAGCAGAGGAACCAGTGATGCAAGTGGAGAAATTTCTGAGATTGCAGCCGCCTACTTATTCAGGAGGGCCGAATCCAGATACAGCGGAACATTGGATCCATGAGATTGAAAGAGTCTTTGCGACCATGAGATGTTCGGCAGCAAATAAAGTTGTGCTAGCTGCCTATCAGTTGAGGGGTTTTACATTAGAATGGTGGCGACTGAAGATGCAGACCACCTTTGCAGGCAGGATAGAAGAGGCTATCACTTGGTCGAATTTCTTGATGTATTTAATGATACATTCTTTCCGATTCAAGTGCAGCATGTAAAGAGAGAGCAGTTTCTGACACTCCAGCAAGGTAACTCTTCAGTTTTAGAGTACCAGATGCGATTTATGGCACTTAGCCGATATGCGCCTTATGTAGTATCAGATAATAATATGATAGTTGAGTATTTCATTAGAGGTTTGAGAGTGGAGTTGCAAGATGCAATAGTACCTCTCATGTGTAAAACAGTGGAAAAAGCAGCTCAGAGGGCAGCTACGTTGGAGAGGTCTATTTGGACTCGTCAGGTGGGCGAGTCAGGCTCAGGTAGTTTTCGGCTACCGCAGCAGTCAGTGGGTGCGAGTAAGGGTAAAGAACCAGCAGGACCTTCTTCATCAGGCTTTGGTAAATGGGGCCAGAAATTGAAGCAAGCATTAAAGGTAAAGGAAGAGGATGGGGAGGTCGTCAGCAATTTCAGCAAGGCCGTGGTAGACCAGAGGTGGAGGAATCGCAGCAGAGAACTGCTAGGCAGCCCATTATTCCACCAGGATATAGATGTTATAATTGCAATCAGCCGGGGAATTTGATTCGTAATTGCCCCTATCCGAGAGAGTATGGGTATGGAAGAGGTGTGCAGCAGCAGCAGCAGCCTCAACAGTTTCAGCAGCCACAGGCAGGTCGTGGCAGAGGAGCACCGCAGCAGCGAGGAAGAGGCCGGGTTATGGCTATCACCCGAGCCCAGGTGGAGGCATCAAATATGATAGAAGGTACTTTACCTCTTTATGACTATTCAGCAAGAGTTTTATTTGATTCGGGTGCCTCTCATTCTTTCATTTCTGAAGAATTTCTGGATTGGTTGACTCATCCTTTAGAGGAAAAGTCTTGTGAGTTAGTAGTGGAGGTTCCCTCCGGTGAGTTCCTGCTCACTTCGAGCTATATAGATGAAGCTCATGTTATGATTGAAGGGAACCAGATGCCGGGTCGGTTATATGCCCTGTAGTTGACAGATTATGATATTATTTTGGGTATGGATTGGCTTGAGACTTATGGAGCAATGCTAGATTGCAGAAAGAAAAGGATCAGGTTTTGTCATCCTAATGGTGCAATATTTGAATATCAAGGTATGCCTTTTTATACCTCTAAGTTTCTAATTTCTGCAATTAGAGCTAGAAAGTTGATAAATGCTGGATGTGTGGCTTATTTAGTCTCGGTAAGTCTGGTAGAAGCTAGTCAGTCAGTGGAAGCAGTTCCCGTGGTTAGGGAATTTACTGATGTTTTTCCTGAAGATTTGCCTGGTTTAGCTCCACATAGAGAGGTGGACTTTACCATTGAGTTGCTGCCAAGTACCATGCCGATCTCGAAAGCTCCATATCGGATGGCACCAGCAGAACTTAAAGAATTGAAAAAGCAATTAGAAGCTGTTGCAGAAAGGATTTATTAGACCAAGTCACTCCCCGTGGGGAGCGCCGGTATTGTTTGTGAAAAAGAAAGATGGAAGTTTTCTTATGTGTATTGATTATAGAAGTTGAATGATGTGACCATTAAGAATAAGTACCCATTACCGAGAATAGATGATCTGTTTGATCAGTTGCAATCAGCAAAGGTATTTTCTAAAATTGATTAAGGTCCGGGTACCATCAGTTGAGAATTAAAGAGGAGGATATAGATAAAACAGCATTCAGAACCAGATATGGTCACTATGAATTTGTGGTTATGCCATTTGGGCTGACCAATGCTCCTGCAGGTTTTATGGATCTGATGAATAGAATTTTTCATCCGTATTTAGACCAATTCATTGTGGTCTTTATTGATGATATTCTAATTTATTCAGCATCTGAAGAGGAGCATGCTGCTCATTTGAGGTTTACCCTGCAGTTGCTAAGAGATAATCAGTTGTTTGCTAAATTCAGTAAGTGTGAATTTTGGTTGAAAGAAATTCAATTTCTGGGTCATGTCATCTCATCTAAAGGAGTGGCAGTGGACCCAAGTAAAGTGGAAGCAGTGATGAAATGGGAAGTGCCTAAGACAATAACTGAGATTAGAAGTTTTCTGGGATTGGCGGGTTATTATAGGCGCTTTATACAACATTTTTCTAAGATTGCGGCACCTATGACCAAGTTAACCAGAAAAGATGTGCCATTTGTGTGGTTCGGTGAATGTTAGAAAAGTTTTATGGAATTGAAGAAGAAGCTTACAACAGCAACCATATTGACATTACCGACAGGGAGTGGTGGTTTTGTGGTATATACAGATGCTTCAAGAAGAGGACTTGGCGCAGTGCTTATGCAGCATGGTAAAGTGATAGCTTATGCGTCCAGGCAATTGAAGCCGGCAGAGGAAATTACCCCACTCATGATTTGGAATTGGTAGTAGTTGTGTTTTCTTTGAAAATGTGGAGGCATTATCTGTATGGCGAGAGATTTGAGATCTTTACAGATCATAAAAGTTTGAAGTATATCTTCTCGCAGAAAGACTTAAATCTTCGTCAGCGCAAATGGATTGAATATTTGAAAGATTATGATTTTAGTTTGGCTTACCATCTGGGTAAGGCCAATGTTGTAGCAGATGCCTTGAGCAGAAAGGCATATATAAATCTGATGATGATTAAAGAATGGAAGCTGTATGAAGAGATAGTGGAGAAATCCTTGTATGTGCCCAGTAGTCAGCGACGGGCAGTACTAACTGCTAGTGCTGTAGAGCCGTCCGTGTATTGGCACATCGTTGAGGCTCAGAGAGCAGATGTAAGTTTAGCTGAGGTTGTAAAAATGGAAGGAGTTACCATTGATGATAATTGTGTGGTTAGGCTCAGAGGCAGGTTGTTTGTTCCAGCAGAAAGAGAAGTAAAGCAGCGAGTGTTGGAAGAGGCTCATAAATCCAGGTACACTATCCATCCGGGTAGTACTAAAATGTACCAGGATTTAAAGAAATATTTCTGATGGCCTCATATGAAAAGGAAATAGCTGAGTTTGTTTCAAGATGTGCTATGTGTCAGCAAATTAAGGCAGAACATCAGAAGCCTGGAGGTCTATTACAACCGTTTCCCATTCCACAGTGGAAATGGGATGATATTGCCATGGACTTTGTGGCAGGTTTACCAAGATCGGTTCCGGACATAATGGAATATGGTATTTGTTGACAGATTGACTAAGGTGTACAGATTAGTGGCAGTAAGTATGTCTTGGACAGTGGATAGATTAGCAAAGATTTATGTTGAAAGAATTGTTCCATTGCATGGTATTCCGAAGACTATTGTGTCTGACAGAGATCCAAGATTTACTTCTGGTTTTTGGAGAAGTCTGCAGAAAGTAATTGGCACTGAGCTGAGATATAGCTCCGCTTATCATCCCCAGACAGATGGTCAGACAGAGAGGACTATTCAGACGATTGAAGATATGTTGCGGGCTTGTTGTTTAGTTTGGGGAGGTAATTGGGAGCATCATTTGGGAATGGTTGAGTTTGCCTATAATAATAGTTATCATACCAGTCTTGGGATGGCACCGTATGAAGCTTTATATGGAAGGCCATGTAGAACCCCATTGAACTGGCATGAAGTGGGAGAAAGGCAATTAGTGGGTCCTGAATTGATTCAGCAAACCACAGAAGTAGTGAAGCTTATTAAGGAAAAATTGCAGGCAGCTCAAAGTAGGCAAAAGAGTTATGCAGATACCGGAGGAGACCACTTCAGTTTGAAGTGGGAGATTTTGTTTTCTTGAGAGTCTCCCCGAGTAAAGGTATTATGAGATTTGGTAAGACTGAAAAATTGAGCCCAAGGTATGTGGGACCTTTCCAGGTGATTGAAAGAATTGGGGAAACAATTATCGTTGGATTTGCCAGCAGATTTTGTGGATGTCCATGATATATTTCATGTTTCTATGTTAAGAAAGTGTATTGAAGATCCAGCTCAATAATCAGTTATCAAGGTGGCGATCTGAGGCCGGATATGACCATGCCAGAGTAACCGGTACAATCACAGATCGAAAGATAAAGAAGTTGAGAAATAAAGAAATTGAATTAGTTAAGTAAGATGGGAAAATAGGTTGGGTGGTGAGGATACCTGGGATTAGCCGAGGAGATGGCAAAAGGGTATCCCTATTTGTTTGAATAAGGTTTAGTATTTCTTTTTAGATGATAGTACTTGTAAAAGTGTGTATATTTAAGTGGTTTAAGTTTGAGTTGTGTTATGAATTTCGAGGTCAAAATTTTCTTTTTAGAGGATAGTAATGTAACGTCGCGTGCATTTCGGATCCTTATGGTCATGTGTGTAAGGTTGTGATGGCCATTGTGAGGCCAGTGTGGTTTGGACGTGCGGTGTGTGCAGGTGTGGTACATGTTTGGTCCTGAGATAAGTTAGAACTGCTGCAGTTGATAGGAGTTGACGGCCAGGTGTGGACGTTGACTGTCTTGGCGTCCATCAAAGGTGACGCCAACCCTATAAACTTAACGGCAGGCTATGTGGACGTTCATGGTGGCAGTTTCCCTAAACGGCATTAGGGTTGACACCAACCTGTGCGACCTGCAGAATATAGGTCTACTCGAGGGCAGTTCCCTCACTCCATTCTCCCTCTCCCTCGCCCTATTTTCATGCCCCTTGCTTCCCACTACTTCCAACAGTTGTATAAGGTTAGTTGGAGGATCGTGGAACGCGAGACGGTGACGAATCGGCCAAGGAAACGCCGGAACGAGGTGTAATCGCCGTAGGAGCTCGCGGAGGGTTTGGTGCAAAGCAGGAGAATTTAGGAGGTTTAAGCGTGTATTGAGGTAGGGAACGATCCCTTTAGTCCCTATAGGTTGTGATAATTAATTGGAAAGCATGAATTCGCATGTTAAATGTGTTTTTGGGAATGTTTCTTCATGCGGGGTTAATGGGTGGTTTGATCAATTTAACAATGGAAACATGTTGTTTCGAGTTGATTAGGATTCATGCATGCTAGAGAAGTGTTTCCTCATGTTTTTCTATTGGTTTTAGGGCTGGGAATACCTGAGGTATCAGCCCAGGGTTTCTGTGAAGTTGATGGCCGAAGATCTTGGCATCAACATCGATTGATGCCAGGTTCTTCAGCTGGGAGATTAACGGCTATATACCTTGCCGTTTACATCCCATCGACGGCAGTCGATGTTGCCGCCAGCATGTTTTGGTTTAAATATTGATATATTGAATATTTGTTGATACTAAATGGTGCAATAGTAATTATGGTGCACCTAATGCACGTGTTTCTGGGACTAGCGTACTGGGTACGCAGTTGCTGATTCTTTACGTGTTTACGTGGTGTTCACGTGTAGTGAACTACTAGTGCACGCGGTTTACGTGAGTCTTCACGTGGTTTGTGTGTGACGTGCACGTGGTTTTGTGTACGTGGCAAGTAGTACGACGCCTACCGTGGTTACCTCTCCAGTTGGGTGCCCCAGGTTCTCTGTGAGCCAGGCTGTTAGCTCAGGGCTTTGTCCCGGTACTTGTGTTGTACCGTCGAGGTCTGTGTCGTCTGACCTGGACACCCTCACTCTTGTGTTTGAGTTGTACGTCCGGCTGAGGGAAAGACGACAGTGGGACAGTGACTGTCGTACTTGTCTTTTAGTCACTTGTAGCGCGGGCGTAGTTGGGGGTACGGACACCAGTAGTCGACACTGGTTCCCAGCTAGTCCTTTTCTAGTGCCTCACTCTAGCGAGCCCAGGCCAGGGTCTTTGAGGTGCCAGGCATGGGCCTGCGACCGTGTGGTCCGCAGGTGGTGGTGTTTAGTTGGTCTCCACAGTTTCTTGACCTTTTCACGTGGAGCGACAGCTGGACCTTTCGTTCGTGGCTGTGAGACTGAGAGGTAGACCTGTGTTAGCTTGTCCGAGTCAGTTACTGGTGTCGCGAACCAGTTCACGTGACTCGTGTTTGGCTATCTCTACTTTAGCTTGTACACTTGTACTAGTTTTCCGTTTAATTATTACAGTCATTTTTCGTAGTCGGCAGACGGTGAGTACTTTTACAGCTTTTATATCCTGCTTAGTTGTTCTATAAATTGTTGGTACTGTTTACTGCTTTTGTACCTGTGGTTTTGGTTTGCTCGATTTTGGGGGAGTTCCCTACTGAGCCAGTGACTCGCGAGGCTCACCCCTACCCCCACAGGTGAGAGCGAGGAGGACGTTTCTCGACCGTCGTCCAGTTCAGAGCCGCGTCGTAGTGGTGCAGGGTCAGTACCTCCAGCAGTGTAGTTCCAGTAGTGTAGTTCCAACAGTGTAGTCTCTGTAGTAGTGCAGTGTAGCAGTAATAATGTAGTTAGTTGTTTATTTTCTTCTATTGTACCTTGGGGTATGCCCCAGGCTCTTGTACTTTCTATCAGTTTTTTTTGAAGATATGGCTATGTAAACTTGTGAATATATATATATATATATATATATATATATATATATATATAATGGTGTGTTCCTTTGTATTTACACGGACTGTGGTTTGGTATCCCTTGTGAGACTTCGGCCCGTTCGCGGGAGGCAGACTCGGATCAGTACGTTATCGGTTTAATGGGCTTGGTCGAGGTGTTCCGCCACATCAGACCTCCACAAGGTCGAGGGCCACAAGCAGAACCACCCTGCACCTCGGACACGCCACGAGGTCAGGGAACTACACCCTACAGTGCCACCACAGACGGCACCAAGGAACGGGTTACCAAAACAGCAGTCGGGTGTCTGCACCAGGCACCCCGAGAGAACCCGCAAAGTGGAAACCACTGAGCACGGCCACGAGGACAAACCAACCAAGTCCAATGAAGCGAGACATGGCTAGGCTACAACCACCGTGTAAACCAGGGCAACAAGAACACAAACTCAGGAACAGCGTGTGAAGCAACATCACAACAAGAACAACCAAGCCACCACCACAGGCGTCTAAGAGGAGGACACACCGTCCACACCTCTAGCACACCGGCCACCGACTCCCACCTACAACCTCCCCGGTAGAGTGAGGCTAGCGAGTCACAGCAAGAACAAACACAACAACCACAGCCCGGCCGAGCTGCGGCCCCACACATGACCTCCCTACGTGGCTCCAGAACCAACGCAGAGCGAGGCAGTGAGAAGGACTAGCTGGTCCGCACCAAAAGAGCACCTCAACCACCTCGGAGACCCACACCAGCTAAGAGAGCTCTACAAATGGCTTATGCCGCTGCACCCACCATTTTCCCCTTCTGCTCCAAGTCCGTGACTTGAGCACGCCCGCCTCCTAGAGAATTCCCTCTAACAGACGCACGGGGCTGGGGGTCCCAGGTAACGGTAACAACCTGTCTCACGGACAAGCCCTCAACTGCCTAGCACCGGCGAAAAGAGAACTGGCGGAGCAACCACCACAGAAACAGCACAGCTGGCTTGTAACCAAGGCAAGCCCAACAGGCACAGGCACGCACGGCACCCCCTCCGGAAACCCCCAGAAGGGCCGTCGGCCAACGCCGACACACATGACATGGCCGAGAAACCGGAACACCACCAAATAGAACAGAAACCAACGCTCTTTTAATAATCGATTGACTGATAGACAATTGATTATTAGATAGACGCGAGCCTCCTAGCACTACCTCTAGGACACGACTACGAAGGTGTCACCTTCGGTCACTGAACGTAGGGAGGCAACCTGTCGCGTTCTCACCAGAAGGTCCTAAGGGCACACCTGCCCTGGGGCACATGCCGACACGCCAACTGTGGCCACGGAAACACTCGAGGCAGACCAGATGTTGTCGCGACCTACAAGGCTTTCGCGATGGAATCGCGACAGGAAGGGCCACCACGACAAGTGCTGAGTCGCGACGGGAAGGCGCATCGTGACAAGAGACTTGTCGCGACGGGGAACCGGGTTGCGACATGACTCTTATCGCGATGGCCAACCGTGCCATGATAAGGTCGCGCCTGACCGAGGCGACGCCTTCTCTAACAGTTGGCGTCCATCGATGTGGCCGCTGACTCACCATCAACGTTAACTCATGTTTATGCCAACAGGTCGTCTGCACAGAACTTAAAATAGCAGGAAAACATACTTACTCAATACATATACATAACCATACAAAGTATACTTTATAAAATTAGTACTATTCATGCAATGAAATATATAATACAAATAATAACTTAATAAATATACATCTATATACAACAACACTCAACCAATATGTATATACATATGTATATATATATATACATAACTACACACAAGTAAGCATCAATTCTCACACAACCAAACACCTATGTAAAAGAGAAAACTCTAGGGCCTTACACGACCTGGTGCTGTGCAACTGTTACTATCGTGGTTTAACGACGTTTTATGATTATACCCATCTCATCTACTATCTCGTTACTCTCATCTGTTCACTTTCACTCTGTACTCTCATCTAGTTCGTCTATTACTCTCATCTCTTCTTGGTACTCTATTTGGCCATACAATTGATTGTCTAAAATAACAAGTGCTATATGCCAGTGCAATAGGGCCCGGTCTGGTCCTGGGGAGAGCTCCCGAAGAGTGCTATTTCCTTGCAAGGGTTACATGACCAGGATGTGTACCGCATGCATCCAGTGCCATTTAATACTATAACAATTAATTATTGACAATCAAAGTGTTATCTATTCAAGTGCTATACAAGTGCTATTATCGTTACATGGCCATTCTTTTATCGTTATCGTTGTGCTATTTTCACTATACCAGTGCTATTGCTCTCTTGCTATCGTTACATGCTCTACATGACTATACTCTTTCGTTACCCTACCATTTAAGACATTAATTATTTAAAGCATGCTTGTTCTCATGAGATATTAAGTCCTACTGGGCGTTATTCGCTCATCCTGCGTATTTTATTCATGTGTTAAGGTGAGTCGGATGGTGACCACACTCACGAGGATGGGTACGAGGACGATGTCCAAGAGTGACCAGATCAACAACCACCGTTTAGTAGTTAGTTAGTATGGTTATGAGTCAGTTAGTCGTTATGTAATAGATTGGATTTGAATAAAGTACTCTGGGCCCTAGTTTTGGCTCTGATAGATGGATGTAATAGATATTGGATGGATTATTAATGAAATTGGAGTTATTTGATGTTATTCCCATTTGTGCAATGGTTTGTTATTTATTTCCTCGCTCTGTACTATTTAATAACTGTATTATCGCTCCGATATTCCGCGTCGGGGCGTTACAGGTACCATCTAGAAAGGCCAGGCGTAGGACCATAGTTCAGCCAAACTATGGAACTTGTGTGGTTACTTTTAGTTCCGATCTCACTCCGACGGGGGGTGGTAGACCCGAACTGGTGGTCGAGGGTAAGGGGCATGGCGCTCCTGACCGATCGACTAGTGGTAGTTGTTCTCCATGGCTAGTGTCTTTGACCGAATAGTTCCTCTGTCTGTGTTTGCAGCCATGGGGTTCATCCCCGTGCAGTGGTTATACGAGTTTTCGGTCTCGACGTGTTAGACCGATGGCCGCGTAGTTTACTTTCCGCTTCCACACTTACTCAGTTAGTAGAATAGATCATCTTGCTTAGTTACATTTAATTATATCTATTCTACTTGTTACAATCAGTGGGATATTGGTAGTTCCTATTGGGCTTCTTCGTATAGCTCATTCCCTCCTTTTAAGGAGAGACTTCACAGCAGCACTTTCCGTGACGGGCAGAGGAGATCGGACCGTAGTGAATAGCATCTTTCTTGAGCAGTGTTCCCCTGTACTTCTCGGTTCTTCACCCTCAAGGTATTCCCCTAAGAGATTTTTTATCCCCTCTTTTAGTACTTGTGCTTTGTTACTTGGGACTGTACTAAACTCGTACTTGTGGTGGACACTTTCTTTTACTTATTAGTACATTTAGTGCTCATTGTCGTCAATTACTTCCTTTACATATCTTGTTAGACTGGTCCGTTAGCCCTTCTGAGTCTTCGGATCCGTGGGCGGCAGCACTGACAGTCAGATTCTCGGTGGGAGCCAGCGGTGCAGGCGTTGGGGCCGTTACAGTGGTATCAGAGAAAGGGGTCTATCTAGGCTTGTAATGGAACTAAGTGACAACACAAAGTCCCATAGGAAGTACAAGTAACACTGCTAGCTGCCAAATTAAACTGCTAACTTAAATAATAGTTGTGTCACATGAGATGGCTCCACATAGACGCAAGCAGGTCAGAGAGCTGATGGAGCATCAGGACGACGTGCTGGATGGGTCGGTCACAGCTGAGCACACACTGGCATATTTACAATGACAAACTATCCAAATAAAAGGTACAACGAAGTAAAGGATCGTGGACGAAGGCTTGGACTATGTGGGCAACCATCATTTTTATCATCTTCTTTATCCTAATTGCACTTTTATGATGGATAATCTCTAACCTAAATCTTACATCCTATCAAAAAAGCTTTGCTCTCTAGAGATTTTTTATTTTGAACCTCTAGAGAAATAAACATGACAACATTTACATTTATAGCAGTAATGGGGGTGACGCTGGACCAATTAACATTTGACTTCATGAAATTTCTAAAAAAAAAATTGAAGTTGAATCTACAATTGGACAATCACTAATAGCAATGCGAGGTGGATTAATGCGAGAAGGGTTTAGAGTGTGAGTCTGACTGACTGGCAAAACCCCGGGAACCTAGTTCATTGAAGAGTGGTCGTAGAACCCCAGAAACCTGAAGAAGAAAGGAAGTAGTATCGGTAGGATTTTGATGCAACTGGCGCCATTGATGCTCACATCTGTGGGGGAGGAACAAACATGCAAGGACAATAGCAAGGAGCAATCAATCTGATCCCAATCGTGGAAGTGCTACCATAGGATTGGAGGACGTCTATGCTACGGGCGAGGAGGAGGAGGAGAGAATAGGAAGGAGAAGAGAAGGCATGGTTGCGACCCTTAAAGTTTTTTCTCTACTCTTGTATGTGTTAGCTACCTTCTTCCAAAGGTTGCCCACCTACTGGTGTGTAAGCTAATGTGTCTTTTGTGCACAATCGATGTGCACTAAGTATTTCTCAATATTAAATTCTTGATTGTTGCACTAACTATACCATTGCATTGGAACTTGATCCTATGGTACATTTGGAAAAGTCCTTGAATGTTCAGAGGACATTTTAGGAAGAGATGCACTTGTTGTCAATAATGTCCACCCTAAACACAATTGAGAGCCACCTCACTGTAGACTCGAGATTTGGCCCATCCCCATGTGGTTCTATGGCCCAATAAGACCTGTTTGACCGTTTGTTGACTTGTCTCGGATGCCATGTAGACGGCAGCATCGATTGCCACTGACTACTAGTTGACGGCAATCCCCCTAGACGTTTACTCATGTTGGCGTCCACAACGCTGGACGCCTGCATGCGGCTGGCGGCAGGATCAATTGACGTCAACCTGGCTTACTTGGTCTGCGCAACTACCCCGAGAATCTAGCTCCCTTGCGCCATTCTCTCGCCCATGCAGCACATGGGGCCATTCCCAATGGGCAAATAGGCCACCTTGGCACCCCCTTGACCTAGTAAAAATCCTACTTGGCCTTTCCCCATTGGTTGGAACCTTTATGCATGGATTTCCAAGTGTACAAGTGTGTTTCTTGGCACTTAAGCATCCAAGGCACCCAAGCTCCGACCCCACTGCCTATTTAACTCCCTCTCTGGCCTTCTAAGTGGGGGGAGAGGCTGGACGTCCACATGCTGCCATTTTGAGAGAAGAAAGAGAAAGTTGTACCCTACCTTCCACCACTCATCCTCTTCTTTCTCTCTTCATTCGGGACGTTCAGAAGGCTTCATCCCGAGCTAGAGGAGCCCTGCAAGGAGTCTACAACGCCAACAAATGAGGATCAACTCCCTCCTCTTCCTCTCTTGCCCTTCTTCTTCTTTTAGTACTTTCATGTTGCACACACCTTCCCACACATCCTAGGCACGTAGGGCACCTTCCTACACACCTAGAAAGGGGTTTCCCAACCAAAAACGGAGGGAAGAAGGGTGGTCATAGCACTTGGCCACCCCTCTTCTCAAGTCCGCAACCGGTACGGGACTCTCCTTTTGGGCTGTTTCTTTTCGTTCCTGAGCATTCACTACACTTCCCTTAGACTAATAGAGCTTCTTTTTGTGGCAGGAACAATCTGTAGAAGATCGCGGAGCTCTTCTTCTTTGGCCGGCCGAAGAAGGAGAAGTTGTGACGGCCCTCATTATACCGGTACGGTTATACCAACCCACGTCGGTATAGCAAGTGCTGCCAGCCACAGTGGGACATTTACCCAACGATACAAACAGCTGAGATACACGCGAATATATATATAACAGAGTAGCGGAAGTAAAAGAGAACTATCTCCATTCATTCATCATCCACATTAAACATACATGCAGTTTACAATTTGCAAAAAGGAACTAAAGTTCACATGAATTAATTGCTGAAATAGAAATACAAAATGTCCACATATTACATTCTTTTAATGATAATTCTAATACAATGTTCAAGTACATACTATGAAGTACACAATCACAAAGATCTCAAAAACTGGCTAGTCTCCACGCTCGGAGTCCGTCTCTACTGCCTCCTCCGAGGGTACTGTGTCACCAACTATACCTGTACGCCGAAGCAAGGAGTGAGTCCAGGGACTCAGCAAGTAACACTATGCATGATATACACGTACAAGTCCTAGTGGTTTCTACACGCACATTACAATTTGCAACACATAGCATGCTAGTCCATTTAAGTTTTCAACCTATCATGAAGGTTCTACAATTTTATACATAACGCATGCTTTCAGATTTCAAAAATAACATTCACCTATCACATGGTCTCTATTCAATTCACTCATGAGACTTTAATCAAAACGTGAGAGCTATTGACATGAACAATTTACATACATGAACGGGGAACATAATTAGCATGGATTCCACATGTTCTTAAGTACATACATAACTTTTTATCATGCCTTAGGTTGCTGGTTTCACATGGTCCAATGACTATAAACCTACACATGAAAGCTACAACGTTGCTTAAACATAACACATGAACAATCCATCATGCCATTTTACTCACATACTCATTTGTTGTTCCTAACATGGATTCTAAACACTTTTGCACACATAAACATGAGAATAATAACATGCATTTTCTGAATTCACTTGGTTTCAGATTTAGTTTCACATGGTTTCTATAACACATTTACATATCTAAGATTTCACATGTTTCCTTACACTAGTTTCCTCTTTCACATGGTTCACTTTACACATACACATTCACATATCACTTACACATTTACACATGGTCACATACACTTTACACATTTCACTTTACACATATTTTGGGTGCCGTGACACATAGTCCAACCACCAAAGAAGGACACAAACACATCACATCACATAGACGCCATCTAGGCAATACAATGGTGACTCTTGGACTGCGCAGACCGGGAGAACAAGTCTCCACCCTAACCAGTGGTACTTGTCCACCTCCAGGATTTCCCCCTAATGCCCTTAGGGTCACTTAACACAATGAACTTTCTCAGGGGACTTTTCCCTGATACGGCTCCACTGCCTTCTCGGAAGCAGTATCACATTGGCACAGTTTACACTTTTACACATTTACCGTTTTACACATGGTTTTACACTTGACACTCTTCATTACATTCACACTTTCTTACTCACATGAACACCTCTGTTTTTCCTAACATGGTACTACAGAGTTTTCAAGATTCAACACACAGTAAACACACCAATCATGCTGGGTTTAAACTAAATCTAATCACATTTCGATCATATGTACGAATTATTCACATTTCACATGAAAGCACATAACTTTTTATTTACTGTTCCAATTGACCTGAATTTTAACCACATGTTTTTTTCGGGTTCCAAAACATACCCTCAATTTTTCAGATTTTTCTGAGCTAAATAGGATTTACAGAAAATCAAACACCTAATTAGCATATTATTCACACTTAAGCTAACATGGGTCTAACACATTTTGCAATTTATCCACTTACTGTTTTGCACAGAGACTACTAATACATCTGCATGATTTTAGAATACAACATCACCCTAATTCATACATCTATAAATCAATTACCACAACCATTTTACATGTTCTCATTTTTTTCCGAACCAAGCTTATTTACAAATTTCACAAGCATGGGTATTTACCTAAATCTGCAAACACATATACTGACCCACTATTTTTCATGATCAAACTGAAACTAAGGCATTCTCATTAATCTAAATCATAATCATGGATTTTGCAAAACGGCCTACACGTCATGCTCACAAGTTTGCAAGACATCATTACCCCACATGCACCACATTCATCCATAACCACAATGCACAATATACGTAGAGTATAAGGTGTACAATATATCCTCATCGCATAAAACATACCGAAATTAATGTACAAGAGGGACAGAATAGCTCACTGTTCTGTCCAGAAGAACTAGACGGCGGTCTCTGGCCACTGACTCAGAGTCAGCGGCATGATCGATGGACGCCAATGATGAACTGGGCGTCTAGGGACCTTGCTGTCTACTCAGGTCTGTGCAGAAACACAGACCCGAGCTCTAAATCTTGGGTGAATTGGAGGGTCTAGGACTCGAGAAAAATTCCATAAAAATGTCAAAAACCACCTAGACTCATACGGGGACACCATAGATAGGTCACTTGCCTCTCTAAAATTCCTCCAAGAGATTTATGGCTCGAAGAAGACCTCCTTGGGCAGTTCCAAGAAGTTGCAGAAGTGCCTCCAAGATCGCCTTCCTCCGGGCTCCTGGGTGATCTCCACGCCGAGGGGATGATGTGGAATCCTTCCCCTTTGCTTCAGCTTCCTCCTTGATGCAGAAGATCTCCAAATCCAGCTCTCAAGGGATCGAATTGAGGGTTCTAAAATGGGGTTTTCTCACAGAATGCTCTAGGGTTTTCCTCTCTTCTTCTCTCCTCTTGCAAGGGTGAAATGAGAAGTGGGGAGAGGCCAACTCGGGTTCAGGGTGTAGGAGAGCCCCTCACCCACTCACCATGCCGATTAGACAGCCTTAGAGCCGTTGGGGGACATCCCCCCAATGGTTGCCATGCCTTGCTTCAGAAGTTTGCAGCTCTGCTGCGCATGCAGGCCAGAGAAGTTGACGTCCAGATCGCTGGACGCCGGAATTAGGGTTGGCGTCCAGGGCTGGACGCTAACACCACCTCAACGGCCAGGGGATTGACGCCAATAGGGCCTTCGGCCAAAACCCTAATTTATGCAGAAACCATGCATACCAAGCTTCTATACATGCAATATGTACGTGGTATTATATTCATACTATCACCATGCAATACATACATTATTTACGTTTAATATAAACACATGTACACGTAATTATACTGTTTTAATACCTACGTAAATACGTACATACATACTCAACACAATATACACATATAATACGAAAAATACGACGAAAATTCGAGGGTCTTACAGAAGTTGAAGCCCCCATCTCAATCCGCTGTGTGAGGCTGCTGCACCAATGTGGTCACAACATTCCTTGGGCACAGGTAAGGCCCTGGAGATCACAAACTCCCTCTTTCTTTTCTGGTTTTCTCTGTTTACTCCTCAGTCAACCTAGTCAACCGGGGAGTCAACGAGGTCAACCAGTGACCCATCATCGCCAACGAGAGACCAGCGACGCCCGTGAGCTCCTGGAGGATCCCACAGTCGGCCTATGCGGAAACGGATCGTCCACACTCACCGAATTGTGCTTAGCATGACGCCCCCCCCCCCCCCCCCCAAAACCCGACGAACCCGATAGTAATAATTTCCAGTTCATAACAAACCTTCATTTTCTACCAATCAAATTTCTTTTCTTAGTACAATTTTTTGTTCCCCAGCATTAATGGTCCTAATTAAGAAGTGCAAACTTTTGCTCCCCTCTACTAGTTAGTGGTCAATACCATGAATGCAAGGTCACAGTTCCAACCCGGTCTGCCCCCTCCAGTTACTGAAATGGTAGTAAATTAAATGTGGACTTATGTAGTCTCTTCACATCAATATTTTTTAACCATCACTAATTTTAAAATAGAAAGACTTTAGTTTTGCGTTCCTCTGACATTAAACTTATATATGAACTTGCTATTAATATAATTGATTGCGCCCAGACTACGTGTTGAACCACTCTTATATTTTGGTGATAACAAAACTCATGATTAATTAAATATCATAAGTATATTTAATATCATGTTTTCATAATAAATATAAAATTATGGCACTATCGCTTCATGATTTGCATTAGAAAGCCAAATCGATTGCTATTCAATGCACATCGATTACTGACTAAGTGCCACATTGATCTCTATAGAAATACATCGATTATGGTCATTTCACTTACACATCGATTCTGTTGAACATTGATTTCACTTAATATCGACTCTGTTGAACATCGATTTCATCAGAGCATCGATTTCATTAGAACATCGATTTCAGTTAAATACTGACTTCACTTAACATCATTACGTTTCACTTGAACATCGACTGTCCTAGACATCAATTATGTTCAAACATCGATTTCATACATTGATTATATTGAAACATCGATTACATTGAAACAACGATTATATTGGAACATCGATGTCTTTCACATCAACACTCTATTATACTTAAACATAGATTTCCTTTATATTTCAAAATATTTTTGGCGCCCAATGAAAACTCAAATGCACTTCATATGCTTAAATATTATTTCTTCTCTGACTGAAGATCTTTTTGCTTGTCTGATAGGATCTCTCTCCATCTGCAACAAAAGAAAAGCACCTCCATTCCATTTCTAGCTATCTGCAGGATATACAAACAGAAAGCAAAAAGAGTTTGAGCCATCTGACAAAGGACTTTACGGGTCTAACATCTATCTTTCATTTAATGCCTGCAATTCCACCTCTACACTCAGTCAACATCCTGGGCCTACTGCTGGCGTCCTTGGAAGTGCATACCAGTTGCAACATCCTTCTCCACTCCAAGTAGCTAGTAGGCATAAGAAGGAACTTATAGCCTCAAAGGAAAGAAGAACAAGAAGAAAGAGAGCAACAGTTTAGAAAGCTCCAACCGGCTACCAGTCAAAGCATCTGTTCAAAACTGCTCCATATAAAGGGAGAAGCAAAAAGAAGAAGAACATAACATCAAGAGAGCTTTCCTGAAGATCTTTGAAGGAGTGTACATCCTGTGAGAAGCCTCAACGCCACAATACACTTAATGAAAGAAAGAAGAGCTCGAGCCCATTCAAGTCGAAGCAGTCTTCTCTCTTACTTCCTCATTCTCTCTCTGTACTCTCTGTGTATTTGAGAGAGACAGCTGGGGGTTTAGCCTAAGAAGAGTCTTGTCTTGTAAACTCTTTCCTTCTTAGGCTTAGTCTCAGATTAAGCATCTCATTGTGTCTTGAGCTTGATCTAGGGGCTTTTAGGTCCTTGCTTCTGTATTTAGAAGTGTTCCTCTGTTGTGAGAAGAGAAGACCAGCACTGCTGGGTAGTGTGTCCGGCTGTGGGACTGTACATAGTGTTCCCCTTGGTTAGAAGGGAAGAACCGCACTGGGGTTTGTACTAGGAGTTGCTTCTTGACCTGTAAGAGAAGTGGGCTGCTTCTTGCTCGGGAAGGGAAAAGAACCAGCATGGGCTGGGTGTTGTATGTCCTAAGGGGCACTGTACCCTTGGTTAGTGAAATCCCAAGAGTTTTCTTGGGGACTGACGTAGGACTTCCATGTGGGAAGGGCCGAACCAGAATAAATTCTTGTGTCTATTTGTGTGATTGTTTATTTGCTTCCGCACTGCTACTCTTTATATCCTCACACAACTATATTCACTAACCAAAGTTTTCAAGTGGTGATTTTGTTCACTTTTTCAGATACTTTATTCACCCCCCCCCCCCTTCTAGGTTAGCCTGCTGCCGTACCAGTGGGCCAACACTACAATCACATTTTGCATTACCCGTATCCAAGTTACTGCAGTAGCATGTTTCATAATCAAGTGGTTGATATATCCTTGCATATACATAGTCTTCAACAATGCTCAAAAAATGCGAAAAAAATATTTTCTTAATAATTATCAAGATATGTTCAATAGCTGATAGAAGAAATTTAACAAGAAGTAATTCTAAAAAAGCTATGAGCAATGGGCCAAATGTTTCTCTTTTCCCTTTCCTGGCCACAGATTGAAAACGGATATAGCAGATTCGCATTTTTTTTTTTTACACAACAACGAGAGACCTCCCATTCATTCAAATAATAAAGGATAACACAAAATTTTAAATAAAATATTATATAATGTTTAAAGCTCAAACGTGTTGGTATTTCTATTTTGAATTCAAGCATTTCTCCCATGTTTGGTTGTGTGTGTGTAAAGTTTTGTCCCATATTTGATATCTAAGAAAGTTGGAAGGCCTTAAATATGAGTGCCTTTTTTCTATGCTTAGATGTGTTAAGGGAACTTACACGCACGCGAGGGCCGAGCCCAAATCAGGTGTTCCGGGGGGACTGAGTCGGAAACCAGTTAAGAGGTCACGATGCACGCGATTAACGCGTGTTGGGGGGGGGGGGGCTGCAAATCCCCAGCTCGTGGGCCTCGCGCTAGCATTTTTTTTTGGCACCGGTTCGTGAGGAGGTGGGTCTCCTCGTGTTCTGTGGTTTTGAAAAGAGAAAAAAACCGAAGCACAGTCTTCATCTGCATTTTTTCTTCTTTTACGCCTTTTGCGAAATCGCTCTGCTGTCTTACTGCACTGTGTTTCTTCGACTCGCACTGTCTTACTGCACCGTGTTTCTTCAACTCACACTATCTGCTGCTCTGTTGCATGTTTTGTGGCTTCTTCTAAGGTCATATGAGGTTGAGTCTATGGGCGACGTCTGTGTTGGAATGCACCTATAGACGCCGAGAGTGGTTGTCGGATGTTGGGAGAATCTTGACAACGAGCCTCTGCACTGTAGGGAGCAATATATTCTCTATAGACATTCGGTACAAAACCGACACTTCAACCAGATAAAGTTCTTCTGATCTCTGTGAATGCATCATCTGTCTATTTCATACATCCATGTTACAATTTTTCTTACAAGTTTAGAGAACATATTGCATCATAGACATGGTGAATGTTAAGGCTTCGGGTTTGATGAGGCTAGTGCCAAGCCCGAGAGGTTTTCTGGGCAGAACTTCAGACATTTGCAACAACGATGAAGTTTTGGCTTACCATGCTAGGGCTTTCTCTATTATAGACTCTGATCCTCCTTCGGTTGATGAAGAGGAACCTACCCGTAGTGCTGCCTAGAGAGTTTTAAACAGAAAGATTATCTCTGCCATGGGAGAATCTTGTCTGCCCTCTCAGATGCACAATTCGATGTGTACTGCTCCCTCCACAACTTCGGCCAAAGAGCAATGGAAATCTTTGGATAAGAAATACAACTCTCAGGATTCTGGTTTAGAGAAGTACATTGTGTGAAAGTTTTTAAGCTTTGAGATGGTCGAGGAAAGTTTGTGGTTGAGCAGACCCATTTTCATCAGATTCTACTTCATGGTCTTGCTGAGGAGATATTCCATTGCCCGAGAAGCTTCAGGTTTTATCTATCATCGAGAAATTGCCTCCGAGTGGGAAGATTTTTGCATGAGACTCATGGAGAGGTAAAATCTCTCTAGACTAAATATTGAAAAGAACATCAGAAGCAACATAAGGATGATGATAAGAGGATGCAGTGGATTTCACTCCAAAGGCGAATGTGGTGGTAACCTCATCTACAAGAAGAAATCAAAAATCTGAAATGAAGAACAAATGAAACCCAAACCAAAGATTCAAAGAGGATGGAACTAAGCCTTGCTGGGCTTGTGGACAAGTTGGACATTTTGCTAAGTTATGTCCTAAGCAAAAGGACAAGAAGAAGAAACAAGGCAATGTGCCCAACACTACCCCAATGAATGGTTAGTTGATATAGGAGCTAATGTGCATTGTTGTGCTAATGGCTCTGCCTTCCTTACTTATCAGGTAATTGAAGGTGCTTCCGTGACCATGGGGAACCATTATGCAGCTAGGATGTTTGGGATAGGACGTGTTGACCTGAGGCTTACCTCAGGAAAGGTCCTATCACTGCATGAGGTGCATCATGTTCTAGTGGTCCGATGGAATCTGATTAGTGGCTCTAAGTTAGTTCGTGCTGGTTATGAGTTGATATTTAAATGTAATAAAGTTGTACTGTTATATTTAGGAACTTTTATTCGAAAGGGTTATCTTCATGAAGGATTATTTAAACTCATGCTGAATGTGTTTCTTTAAATAAATCTAATGATAGTTTTGATGTTGCTTGCTCCTATAATTTGAATCTTATGATGTGTGGCATGATAGATTAGGACATGTTCATTTTAATACTGTAAAAAGGATGATGAAACTTGACATGATTCTTAAGTATGCTATAAGTTCTAAGAAAAAATGTGAAATTTGTGTGCAATATAAATAGCCTCGTAAACCTTTCAAATAAGTTGACAGAAATTCTGATATTTTAGAATTGATTCATACTGATTGCTGCGAGTTTAATGGTGTGATAACAAGATCATAAAAGATATTTTATTACTTTTATTGATGATTGTTCTCATTATTGTTATGTTTATTTGCTGAAAACTAAAGATGAAACTTTAGATAATTTGTGGTGTTTAAAATCTGAAGCTGAAAATCAAACAACAAATCTATTAAGAGTTAAGGTCTGATAGGGGTGGAAGTTTAAGTTTACCTCGAATTTGTTTCAAAATTTTTGTCAAGATTCAGGTATCATTCATAAGGTCACTGCTCCATATATTCCTCAATCCAATGGTGTAGTAGAACGAGAACCGAACCCTTGAATATATGATTAATTCCATGTTAGGCAGTTCTGGGTTACCCAACTTCATGTGGGGGGAGGCTCTATACACTGCATGTCATGTGTTAAATAGAGTACCAATGAAGTCAAGGGACAAAAGCCCATATGAGATTTGGAAGGGTCGGAAGACAGTTTGAATACTTTAAAGTGTGGGGGTGCCTAGCATAGGTACTAGTACCTGAACACAAATGGAAAAAACTTGTTCGAAGACTGTGGATGACATCATCTTGGGTATGCTCAAAATAGTTTTGCATATAGGTTTCAGATATTAAATCAGAAATTTCTGGAATAGATGTAATACTATTGTGAAACTTCGTGATGCTACATTTTTTGAGGATATATTTCCGATGAAGACAAGAATACCTCAGTCTATTTCTAGTGTATCCACTTTAACTAGAGATGAGTCTACTTCTGTAGAAGTCTCACTATCCTTGGTGGGTGCACCTTCCTCAAGTCACTCTAGATTAGATGAATCAAGTGAGTGTATGGAATTGAGAAGGAGCAAGAGGCAACGTGTGTCTAAGGATTTAGGCCAAGACTTTGTCACCCACAATATAGAAGGTGATCCTGTGACATATAGAGATGCTATGGCTTCTCCTAAAGCTAAACACTGGAAAGTGGTCGTTGAGAGTGAAATAGACTCCATTATCTCTAATGCCACTTGGGAGTTGGTAGATTTGCCTCCTGGCTGCACCACAATAGGATGCAAGTGGGTGTTTAAGAGAAAATTAAAACTGATGGGTCAGTGATAAGTTCAAAGCCCGCTTAGTTGCAAAGGGATTCAAACAGAAAGAAGGGATTGACTATTTTGACACTTATCTCCTGTTACTAGAATTACTACAATCTGAGTGCAGATAACACTGGCATACATATATCATCCGAGGTCCATCAAATGGATGTCAAGATAGCAATCTTTAATGGAGATCTTAACGAGGAATATATATGGATCAACCAGAGCATATGTACTTTCTAGATGTAGAAAAAAGTCTATAAGTTATCAAGTCTCTTTATGGTTTGAAGCAAGCCCCAAAGCAATGGCAGTGGCAATGAAATTTTGATAAAGCTATACTATCTTTTGGCTTTGAAATCCATGACTCTGATAAATGTGTATATGCTAAGATGAAAGGTGATGAATGTATTATTTTGTGTTTATATGTAGAAGATATTCTACTTTTTGGAACTAACCTTTTATTTATTAATGAGACAAAGGCTCTCTTGAGTGGTAAGTTTGATATGAAGGATATGGGCCGTGCTGACTTGATTTTGGGGCTGAAGTTGACTCGCTCAACTGATGGAGTAGTAATTTCTCAGGCACACTATGTTGAGAAAGTGCTGGAGAATATGGCTATAGTCAAGTTAATCTGTTGTCACATCCTATGTTCCTTCAAAGACTGTCCACAAGAATAAGAGTGGCGTGCTGTGTCTCAATTGCGGTATTCACAAATAATTGACAGTTTAATGTATTTAGGCAAATTATTCTAGACCTGATATGTGACGACCCTCGTTACACCCGGTACGGTTATACCAACCCACGTCGGTATAGCGAGCGCTGCCACAGTGGGACATTTACCCAACGATACATACAGCTGAGATACACGCGAATATAGAACAGAGTAGCGGAAGTAAAAGAGAACTATCTCCATCATTCATCATCCACATTAAACATACATACGGTTTGCAATTTACATAAAAGAACTAAAAAATCTACATGATTTAAATTGCTGAAATTAAATACAAATGTCCACATAATACATCATTTTCAGATAATTCTAGCACAATGTTCAAAGTACATACTAAGGAATACACAAATCACAAGGAAACTCCAACTACTAGTCTGTCCTCCGGCTCAGAGTCCGTCTCCACCGTCTCCTCTAGCGTGCCCGTGTCACCAACTATACCTGTACGCCGAAGCAAGGAGTGAGTCCAGGACTCAGCAAGCAACAATATCATGATATACACGTACAAGCAATTCCTAGTGGTTTCTATATGCACATTTACAATTTGCAACACATGGCATGCCAGTCAAATTCAAAGTTTCAACCTAACATGAACGTTCTCTACGATTTTATACGTGGATCATGCTTTCCGATTTCTCTAAGATAATTTCACCTATCACATGCCTTCTATTCAATTACGCATGAAACTTTAATCTTTAAAGAATCAAAACATGAGAGCTATCAACATGAACAATTTTTACATACATGAACGGGGAACACAATTAGCATGGATTCCACATATTCTTAAGTACATACATAACCTTTTCACATGCTTTAGGTTGCTGATTTCATATGATTCAATGGCTATAAGTCTACACTGAAGCTACACCTTGCTTAGAACATATCATATGAACTCATCATGCTCTTGCACACATATTCATTAGTTGTCCCTAACATGGTTCTAAACATCTTTGCACACATAAACATGAGAATAATAACATGCATTTTTTTTTTTCTGAATTCACATGTTTCAATAACACATTTACACATCTAGAATTTCACATTTTTCTTTCACACTAGTTTCCTCTTTTCACATGGTTACACTTTACACATACACATTGACATTGTCACTTACACATTTACACATGTAACATACACTTTACACATTTCACATTACACTTTTAGGTGCCGTGACACATAGTCCAAACCACCAAGAAGGACATATACACATCACATTACACATAGACGCCATCTAGGCATTCCAATGGCGACTCTTGGACTGCGCAGACCGGAGAACAAGTCTCCACCCTAACCAGTGGTAACTGTCCACCTCCAGGATTTCCCCCTAATGCCCTTAGGGTCACTTAACACAATGAACTTTCTCAGGGGGACTTTGCCCTGATACAGTTCCACTGCCTTTCTCGGAGCAGTATCACATTGGCACAGTTACACTTTTACACATTTACCGTTTTACACATGGTTTTACACATAACTCTTCTCATTTTCATTCACTTTCTCACACACATGATACCTTTGTTTTTCATAACATGGTACTACAGAATTTCAAGAGTTTAACACGCAGTAAACAGACTAATCATGTTGGGTTTAGACAAAAATCTAATCACGTTACGATCATATGCACGAATTATCATATTTCACATGAAAAAGCCATAACTCTTTATTCACTGGTCCAAATGACCTGAAATTTAACCACATGCTATATTCGGTTCGAGATCACACCCTCAATTTTTCATATTTTTCTGAGCTAAATAGGAGTTACAGAAAATCAAACACCTAATTTTGCATGTTATTTCACAACTTAAGTTAACATGGAATGTAACACATCTTGCAATTGCCACTTACTGTTTTAAAACATAAGTTACTAACATATGCATGAATTTAGAATACAAAAACTACCCTAATTCATACATCTATGGATTGATCACCACAAACCATCTTGCATGCTTCTATTTTATCGAACCAATTTTATTAGCAATTTCGCAAGCATGGATAATTCACCAAAATTGTAGACACACATACTGACACACTAACCTTCATGACCAGACCAAAACAAGGCCTTCATACACCTTCTAATCATGAAAACCAAATTGCAAGAATCAACAATTCATGCTCACAATTTAAGGAATACCATTTCCACATTCACCATCACACCCCACATTCATTCACACACACACACATTCACAATATACATAGAGTATAAGGTTTACCATATTCCTCATCACAGAATCTTTCGAAATTAATGTAGAAGAAGGGCAGAACAGTTCACTGTTCTATCCTGAGGAACTAGCGGCGCGATCTTCTGGCCGCTGACTCAGGTCAGCGCATGGTCGATGGACGCCAAGCATGATCTGGACGTCCAGGGACCTTGCCGTCGAATCTGGTCTGTGCAGAAACCAAACCCGAGCTCTCTGAAACTTGGGTGAATGGGAGGGTCTAGGACTCGAGGAAAATCCATAAAAATAGCAAAAACCCACCTAGATCATACGGGGACACCATAGATAGGTCACTTGCCTTTCAAATTCCTCCAAGGGATCTAGGGCTCGGTGAAGACCTCCTTCGGCAGTCCCAAAAGTTACAGAAACACCCTCTAGATCGCCTTCCTCCGGCTCCTGGTGATCTTCACGCCAAGGAAAGTCGGGGAAGCCTTCCTCGTCGGCCAGCCACCTCCTTGAAGCAGTGGGACGCCGGATCAAGCTGCAGAAATGGGGATTTTTGGGTGGCAAAATGGGTTTTCTCTCAACTACTTGCTCCTAGGTTTATCTTCTCCTCTTTTCCTCCTCTTGCAAGGTGAAGGGAAGAGTGGGAGAGCCATTTCGGGTTCAGACCTAAAGAGGTTCTCTCTCCCACTCACTAGGGTGATGGGACACCCTTCAGAGCCTTGGGGGACATCCCCCAATGGTTGGCTTGCCTTGTTTCAGAAGCTTGCAGCTCTGCTGCGCATGCAGGCCAGAGAGATTGGCGTCCATATCGCTGGACGCCGGAGTTAGTGTTGGCGTCCATGTCTGGACGCTGACACTAGCTCAACGGCCTGGGTGGACGCCAAGGGGCCTTCGGCCAGAACTCTAATTATGCAAAAACCCAATGCATTCGAGCATACATACATGCAATATGTACGTATTATATCCACACTATCACCATGCAATACATACATTATTATATTTAATATAAACACATGCACACGTAATTATACTAGTCAATACGTACGTAATACGTATCCCATACACAAGCACAAATGCACACATGCAAATATGAATAATGTACGGAATTCGAGGGCCTTACACCCTCTCCCCTTAAAGAAACTTCGTCCTCGAAGTTAGAACGACACTACCTCGAACAAAAGGGGATATTTCTTCTTCATTCATCGCATCCTCAATCCCTCCCACGTAGCCTCCTCACGTGAGATGTCCCGCCATAGAACTTTCAACCGACGCGATACTCTTGTTCCGGAGATGCTGACCTTCCGGTCAAGAATGGCTACTGGTTGCTCGACATACAGAAAGATCTGGCTGGATCTCCACTGGCTCATGACTAATCACATGAGACGGATCTCGGACATACTCTCCTGAGCATAGATACGTGGAATACCGGGTGAACGCTAGCCAAAGCTGGGGTAATGCTAGCTCGTACGCCACGTTGCCCAACGTCTGGGAATCTCATATGGCCAATGAATCTAGGGCTAGCTTGCTATGCCTGCCAAATCGGACAACACACCTCGAGTAGGCGAATCTTCAAGAAGACATGATCGCCAACCTCGAACTCCAAATCCTTCCTTCTGTTGTCGGCATAACTCTTCTGCCTATCCTGTGCCGCAACAAGTTTTTTCCTGATAAGCGGGGATCTTATCCGAAGTTTCCTGAACTAAACTCCCGTTCGATCAACTGCCTATCACCAGTCTCCTCCCAACTAAAGGAGATCTGCAGGGCCTACCATACAGCGCCTCGAATGGAGCCATACCAATACTAGCATGAAAGCTGTTGTTGTATGCGAACTCCACAAGAGATAAATGACGCTCCCAATCATCCTTCCAATCCAGAACACACTCTCTCAACATATCCTCGAGCGTCTGGATAGTCCTCTCGGACTGTCCATCGGTCTGGGGATGAAACGCCGAACTGAGCTTAAGCTCCGAACCTAACGCATCCTGAAGACCTTTCCACAGTCTCGAAGTAAATCTCGGATATCGATCCGAATGATCGACTTCGGCACACCATGCAATCTAAAGATACCGCTAACATACAATCTAGCTAAACTCTCTACTGACTGCTTCTTCTTCATAGGCAAGAAATGAGCAGTCTTCGAGAATCTATCTACAACTACCCAAATCGAGTCATTGCCCCTTCTAGATCGAGGCAAACCCGAACGAAGTCCATAGTGACAGCTTCCCATTTCCATACGGGGATATCCATCCTCTGCATAAGGCCGGATGGTCGCTGCCGCTGGCTTTCACTTGCTGACACACTAAACATCTAGACACATAATCCGCAACATCCTTCTTCATGCCGGACCACCAAAATGATCTCTTCAGATCCTGATACATCTTGGTGTTACCCGGATGAATAGAGAACCGCGATCTATGAGCCTCCGCTAACACCTGCTCACGGACATCTACTACATCAGGGACACAAACACGGTGCTGGAATCTAATCACACCATCCTCATCACGAGCAATGCCCGCCTTACCCACTAACTCTAACAATCTAGGGTCGGCTTTCTGCTACTCAATCACCTCATCTAAGACTGAGGATCTAAGGGATAGCTGAGCTACAAAAGCCTGACACAACGATGGCTCTAACTCGGTCATAGAGCACGCTGCATCCTCCAACATCTTCCAATCCTGCTGGAGCGAAGACCTCTTTCTACTAAGAGCATCCGCTACGACGTTCTCCTTTCCAGGATGATACTGAAGGTCGAAGTCATAGTCCTTCAAGAACTCGATCCATCTCCTCTGCCTCAGGTTTAATTCCTTTTGGGAGAAAAGATACTTCAAGCTCTTGTGGTCAGTAAACACCTCAAATCTGACACCATAAAGATAGTGCCTCCAGATCTTTAGTGCATGAACCACAGCTGCTAGCTCCAGGTCATGAGTCGGATAGTTCTTCTCATGCTCCTTCAACTGACAAGAAGCATAAGCCACTACCCTCTCTTGCTGCATGAGCACGCAACCTAAACCAATCTGAGATGCATCCGTATAAATGGCAAAGCCCTCTAGACCACTAGGCAATACCAATACCGGAGCAGAAGTAAGCTTAGCCTTCAATAGCTGAAAGTTACGCTCACATGCCTCAGACCATACGAACTTCTCACCTTTTCGGGTCAGCTTTGTCAAAGGGGCGGCGATGGATGAGAAACCCTCAATGAATTGCTGATAATAACCAGCTAACCCAATAAAACTACGAATCTCCGAAGTGGTCTTGGGAACTTCCCAATCCATAACTGCCTGGACCTTCGCTGGGTCAACAGCTACACCAGCGCCAGAGATAACATGCGCGAGGAAATGAACCTCGCGCAACCAAAATCGCACTTGCTGAATTTTGCATACAGCTTGTGCTCACGAAGAACCTCTAACACTAACCTCAAATGCTAACGGTGTATGGCCTCATCCGGAGAATAGACCAACACGTCGTCAATAAACACAACAACAAAGCTATCTAAATACGGACTAAACACCCGGTTCATGAGATCCATGAACGCTGCAGGTGCGTTGGTCAATCCGAAAGGAAGGACCAAGAACTCATAATGTCCATAACGGGTTCTAAACGCCGTCTTGGACACATCCTCACTCCTAATCCTCAACTGATGGTAACCAGATCGCAAGTCAATCTTGGAAAAGACTGATGCCTCTCGCAACTGGTCAAACAAATCATCAATCCGAGGTAAGGGATACCTGTTCTTCACAGTCACTTGGTTCAACTTCCTATAATCAATGCACAACCTAAGTGACCCGTCTTTCTTCTTGACGAATAATACAGGTGCGCCCCAAGGGGAAACACTAGGGCGAATGAATCCTTATCAGACAACTCTTGCAATTGCTTCCTCAACTCTGCTAACTCTGCAGGTGCCATCCGATATGGGGCCTTTGAGATAGGAGAGGTGCCTGGAAGCAACTCTATAGTGAACTCTATCTCCCTATCGGTGGCAATCCAGACTGTTGGCCCTTTTGGTACGGCAGCAAGCCAACCTAGAGGGGGGGGTGAATAGGTTTTTCTGCTTTCTGAAATAGAAACTTTAAACACAGAAAATAACACTTGAAAGCTTGGTTAGTTCAGTGTGATAGAGAGTGCAGTGCGGAAGCAAATAAACAATCACACAAGAACACAGGAGATTTATCCTGGTTCGGCCCTTCCCACATGGAAGTCCTACGTCCAGTCCCCAAGCAAACTCTTGGGATTTCACTAACCAAGGGTACAGTCCCCCTTATGGACCTTACAACACCCTGGATCCCCCACCAGGTCTTCTTCTCTTTCCCGGGCAGAAGGCAGCCCACTTCTCTTACAGGTCAAGAAGCCAACCTCCTGGAACAACCCCGTGCGGTTCTGCTAGACACCAACCCCTAGCTGGGTATCAACTGTATACAGTCCTACAGCTGGACACAGATCTTTCTTAGAAAGATCAGACTGAGAGACTTACAAGATGAACACTCAAGTAAAGCTCACAGTCCCAAACTCTCCCCAGATATACAATGAGCTCGGAGAGAAAACAGAAGAGAGAAAAGAAGGCTCGAATGCTTGAAAGCTTGAAGCTTGAGAGCTTGAAATGCTTGAATGCTTCTTCTTGGCTCGGGCTCTTTCTCTCTTTCCGTGAGTGTATGTGGCGTGAAGGTGCTTCTCACAGATGTACACTCCTTCAAAGATATTCAGAGAAGGCTTCTTCTTTGTTCTTCAGCAATGCTCCATCTTTTATATTGAGCAGCTTAGAATAGATCCGTTGAAGAGATCCGTTGGAGTTCTAGCCGTTGTCTCATCTCCTCTCATTTGTCTTGATCAGATTCTGATGGTCTTCGATGTCTGTAAGCATAGAAGAGAGTGTTAGCATAAAAGAGTGTTATGATAAACGATGCATAGTACTGTGCTTCTGCTAACATACTGAAAATAGAGGTCATATCTTTTTGACAAGACTCTGAAATATGCATGCAGCTTTTTGTCAGAAGATATTTGACTTTTCATTTAAGCGCCAAGCATATTTGAAATATAAAAGCAATCTGTGTTTGAACAGAATCCATGAAGAAATCGTTATGAGCATGACTTATGAAATCGTTATGGGAACGATTTCTTAACAAATCATTATGGGAACGATCTCTATCAAATCAATGCGCTTTAAAGAAGAAATCGTTAAGGCCACTTATCAAATCGTTATGGCATCGATTCTTAACAAAACGTTGCGCTTACAGAAGAAATCGTTGCGAACACTTATGAAATCGTTATGGCATCGACTTCTTAACAAATCGTTATTGGAACGACTTCTTATCAAATCAATACGCTCAAAGAAGAAATCGTTATGGTCACTTATCAAATCGTTATGGCATCGACTTCTTAGCAAAACGTTATGGCTTCTAAAGAAATCGTTGCGAATACTTATGAAATCGTTATGGCATCGACTTCTTAACAAATCATCTGCGGCGCTGATACTTGGCACTTTAAACAGAAATCGATGTATATTGATTAAACATCGATTTTATCATTTCAGTGCGCCAAATATTGCATCAATGAAAGACTTAGCTTTTGCTATGAGATTGATGCGACACAGATGAAACAAAATATTCAATTTAAGTTACATCATAAATTTATTATCACCAAAATACAAGAACAAATAGAGAGTGGTTCAACAATCTCCCCCTTTTTGGTGATGACAAAATTTATGTGAATTTTCTGATAAAAATATATATAGCAAAGAGGTTTCAGAAAATTCATACAAACTCTCCCCTTTTTGTCACTAACCAAAAAGGATGGATCTTACCAGGATTTTCTCTCCCCCTTTTTGAGAGAATTTCTTACCATAGAGGGGTTCAACAATAATATTTAATGAATACTCCCCCTTAGTCTGTGCTCCCCCTGAGCATGAGACTCCCTCTTAATGTGAGGCAAGTCTGATCTTGTTGCTCTTGACCTTTGACATGTTGTTTGTCAAGTCTTCAAGATTTTTATCTGCATACATCTTAACAGAAAACTTGCAAACACTGTTAGTAGCATTGTAGCTTACTGAATATAACAAACATAAATGTGCATTAAAAATACAAAACTAAAACTAAAGGATGACTACTTCCTCTTCAGATTAGAATGAAGTGAAGAGTTGGTAGTCACAATTGGATGTTTTTGAGCATCCTCTAACCATACCCATTTGATTGCCTTTTCCTTTTGTTCATCAAGAGTAGATAGGCATTTTCTTCTTAATGTTGAAGCTACCTGAGGAGTTGTTTACAGAAGATGTCTCCTGAGAAGTTACTTGGATTTTATGAGCTTTATCCTCAGCTTTTCATTGTCAGAAGCTTCTTCAGTGCTTATTTCCTCAGAGATGTCCTTTTTGAAAAGGATATGAGGCTCCCCCTCACTCTGAGGTTCCTCCTTTATTTCTTCTTCTTCATGTGGAAGAATAACTTCCTGAGGTGCTTCCTGTTGCTCCCCTTGAGTGGCGACAGTTAGAGATGATGGAGTTATAGCTTCCTGTCTTGTTTCTTTAAACACTTGAGCATCAGTAGGTATTTCATCCGTAGTGGGCATTTCTTCATGTGTGAGCTTCAATTTGTCCCACATATCTTTAGCAGATATACATGCGGATACTTTACTAAATTCCTTTTTAGATAAAGCACAACATAAATAATTTTTAGCTTTAAAGTTTAGTGATAACTTTATCTTATCCGCTGCTGTGATAGTAGTAGTGTTTTCAGCAGGGATAAAAACAAAATCACCTACCTCAATTACCTGCCACAGATCAAAGTCTGTGCCTCGAATGAAGCATTCCATCCTTATCTTCCAGTGTTGATAATCTTCTCCATCAAAGAATGGAGGTCTGGTGACTGATTGGCCTTCAGCATATCCTTGAGCTGCCATGGATCTTTACTCTAAGATCGTTGGATCTTCGAATGATCAGAGACCTGCTCTGATACCACTTGGCCCTTTTGGTACGGCAGCAAGCCAACCTAGAGGGGGGGGTAATAGGTTTTTCTGCTTTCTGAAATAGAAACTTTAAACACAGAAAATAACACTTGAAAGCTTGGTTAGTTCAGTGTGATAGAGAGTGCAGTGCGGAAGCAAATAAACAATCACACAAGAACACAGGAGATTTATCCTGGTTCGGCCCTTCCCACATGGAAGTCCTACGTCCAGTCCCCAAGCAAACTCTTGGGATTTCACTAACCAAGGGTACAGTCCCCCTTATGGACCTTACAACACCCTGGATCCCCCACCAGGTCTTCTTCTCTTTCCCGGGCAAGAAGGCAGCCCACTTCTCTTACAGGTCAGAAGCCAACCTCCTGGAACAAACCCCAGTGCGGTTCTGCTAGACACCAACCCCTAGCTGGGTTATCAACTGTATACAGTCCTACAGCTGGACACAGATCTTCTTAGAAAGATCAGACTGAGAGACCTTACAAGATGAACACTCAAGTAAAGCTCACAGTCCCAAACTCTCCCCAGATATACAATGAGCTCGGAGAGAAAACAGAAGAGAGAAAAGAAGGCTCGAATGCTTGAAAGCTTGGAAGCTTGAGAGCTTGAAATGCTTTGAATGCTTCTTCTTGGCTCGGGCTCTTTCTCTCTTTCCGTGAGTGTATGTGGCGTGAAGGTGCTTCTCACAGATGTACACTCCTTCAAAGATATTCAAGAGAAGGCTTCTTCTTTGTTCTTCAGCAATGCTCCATCTTTTATATTGAGCAGCTTTAGAATAGATCCGTTGAAGAGATCCGTTGGAGTTCTAGCCGTTGCTCATCTCCTCTTCATTTGTCTTGATCAGATTCTGATGGTCTTCGATGTCTGTAAGCATAGAAGAGAGTGTTAGCATAAAAGAGTGTTTATGATAAACGATGCATAGTACTGTGCTTCTGCTAACATACTGAAAATAGAGGTCATATCTTTTTGACAAGACTCTGAAATATGCATGCAGCTTTTTGTCAGAAGATATTTGACTTTTCATTTAAGCGCCAAGCATATTTGAATATAAAAGCAATCTGTGTTTGAACAGAATCCATGAAGAAATCGTTATGAGCATGACTTATGAAATCGTTATGGGAACGATTTCTTAACAAATCGTTATGGGAACGACTTCTTATCAAATCAATGCGCTTTAAAGAAGAAATCGTTTAAGCCTTATCAAATCGTTATGGCATCGATTTCTTAACAAAACGTTGCGCTTACAGAAGAAATCGTTGCGAACACTTATGAAATCGTTATGGCATCGACTTCTTAACAAATCGTTATTGGAACGACTTCTTATCAAATCAATACGCTCAAAGAAGAAATCGTTATGGTCACTTATCAAATCGTTATGGCATCGACTTCTTAGCAAAACGTTATGGCTTTCTAAGAAATCGTTGCGAATACTTATGAAATCGTTATGGCATCGACTTCTTAACAAATCACTGCGGCGCTTGATACTTTGGCACTTTAAACAGAAATCGATGTATATTGATTAAACATCGATTTTATCATTTCAGTGCGCCAAATATTGCATCAATGAAAGACTTAGCTTTTGCTATGAGATTGATGCGACACAGATGAAACAAAATATTCAATTTAAGTTACATCATAAATTTTATTATCACCAAAATACAAGAACAAATAGAGAGTGGTTCAACACAGACAAGTCATCGGGAAAGACATCTGGAAAGTCCTGCACCACATCGATCTCTGCAAGAGTTAGTGACGAACCAGCATCGGGTACTAGCATAACGCTGGCAAGAAAGGCGTCACAACCCTTGTTCACATGCACATCGCCTTCATGGCAGATAACTAACTTTCCCACTAAGTTCTTTGGCAAGGGATGAGAGAACTCATCCTCACCAGGAATGCGGAAAACAATCTTCTTCCTACGACATCCACTAACGCATAGTGCTCCTCCAGCCAATCCAGACCAAAAATGCAATCATAGTCCTTCATCTTAGCAAGAAGAAACACCCATCTAGGAATTTATCCTCAATGCACACAGGTAACGACGGAATGCACTTCCTAGTCGATACCGTACCCGCAGGGGTGTGCACAGACAAAGGGACCTCTAACTCCTCGAACTCTATGCCTGACTCTAGGCAACTGCCTAGCGAACCGCTCGCAAATGAACGAGTGAGTAGCACCCGTATCAAACAAAACCCGAGCGTGCACACCGAAAAGTAAAACTGTACCTTCGGTGACATGCTCTGTCTGCTCGGCGTCCTCACGAGCTAACGCAAACACTCGAGCTGGGGCTCGAGGCCTTCCTGGTCGTCCTGTAGCTGGCGCGGCTGCCGCTACTGCTGGTACTGGCGCTCCTCGCTGAGCTCCCTGCTGAAGCCTTGGGCAGTCTTTGATCTTGTGGTCGCTGCTCCCACACTTCAAGCATCTACCCGCTACCAACCAACACTCGGTACCACCGTATGTCTTCCCGCAATGGGGACACTCTCTCTTCGCACCAGGGGAACGTACAGAGGGTACCTGAGAGTTGCTGACTGTCATTGGTTTCTGCGGTGTCTGGTACACCGTCTTCTTCTTATCCTGCCGCTGGAATGTCGCTGCCGGCCTCTTCTGCGAAGCCTTCTTCTCCTCCAGATATTGTTCCATTTCTCCCTCCTGTCTGCAGGCTGCGCTGAGGGCCTCGTCTAGCGTGCGGTGGTCAAACGCCACGAGTCTCATCCGCAGTGATGGCTTGAGTCCCATCACGAACTTCTTCGTCTTCCTGCGCTCATTCTCTACGATGTGCGGTGCATACTTAGAAAGTTCAGAAAACCTTGCCTCGTATTCCAGGACGGTCATTGATCTTGCATCAGGGAAAGGAATTCTTGCTCCATCTTGTCCTGGATGTGCTCTAGGACGAACTTGGCTCGGAAGAGCCTCACGAACGCGTCCCATGTCACGTCTACTGCTCCGTCCTCAAAGCGTGTACGCAGTAGGGAGGACCACCATACATCCGCTCTCTCCTGTAGCATGTAGGTGGCTAATGTCACCTTATCCTCGTCAGGACACCTGATAGCTCGGAAGATTTTCTCTGTCTCCCTCATCCAGCTTTCTGCCATTAGCGGATCACTCTCCCCCTTAAAAGAGGGTGGGGTCATCCTCTTGAATCGCTCCATGATGGAAGGTCCACCATGGTCCTGGGCTGGTGCTTGAGCCTGGGCCTCCAACTGGGCCTGGAGTGCTGCCTGGGTGTGAGCCTGCGTCTGCATGGCTTGCACCAGACCTTGCATGAATACTCCATAGTCCACAGGCGGCGGTGGGGGAAGCACAGGGCCTCACGGTGCTGGGGCCTGTTGCTCCACCTGATCATCACGCCTCTGATCGTCGTCGCGAGCTGGCGCACCTCCACGTCGTCCACGGGAAGCCATGGCTGTCATAAAATTTCAGCCACCATTAGAGCTAGGTTACTATGTTTTCTAACCATTTTCTTATCTATCTTTCACTTCTTATTAGTGTTTTCTACACATGTGGACATACTTAGCATGCAATGGGGATGATGACTTAGGTATATTCATGTGCAATCTCAACCGGTCGCTCTGATACCAATCTCTGTGACGACCCTCGTTACACCGGTACGGTATACCAACCCACGTCGGTATAGCGAGCGGCCACAGTGGGACATTTACCCAAACGATACATACAGCTGAGATACACGCGAATATATACAACAGATTAGCGGAAGTAAAAGAGAACTATCTCCATTCATTCATCATCCACATTAAACATACATGCGGTTTGCAATTTACATAAAAGAACTAAAAATCTACATGATTTAAATTGCTGAAATTAAATACAAATGTCAACATAATACATCCTTTTCATGATAATTCTAGTACAATGTTCAAAGTACATACTAAGGAATACACAAATCACAAGGAAACTCCAACTAGCTAGTCTCCGCGCTCGGAGTCCGTCTACACCGTCTCCTCTAGCGGTGCCGTGTCACCAACTATACCTGTACGCCGAAGCAAGGAGTGAGTCCAGGGACTCAGCAAGCAACAATATTCATGATATACACGTACAAGTCCTAGTGGTTTCTATATGCACATTTACAATTTGCAACACATGGCATGCCAGTCAAATTCAAAGTTTCAACCTAACATGAACGTTCTACGATTTTATACGTGGATCATGCTTTCAGATTTCTAAGAATAAATTTCACCTATCACATGCCTCTATTCAAATTACGCATGAAACTTTAATCTTTAAAGAATCAAAACATGAGAGCTATCAACATGAACAATTTTTACATACATGAACGGGGAACACAATTAGCATGGATTCCACATTCTTAAGTACATACATAACCTTTTCACATGCTTTAGATTGCTGATTTCACATGATTCAATGGCTATAAGTCTACACATGAGAGCTACAACCTTGCTTAGAACATATCATATGAACAATCCATCATGCTCTTTGCACACATATTCATTAGTTGTCCCTAACATGGGTTCTAAACATCTTTGCACACATAAACATGAGAATAATAACATGCATTTTTTTTTTCTGAATTCACATGGGTTTCAATAACACATTTACACATCTAGAATTTCACATTTTTCTTTACACTAGTTTCCTCTTTTCACATGGTTACACATTACACATACACATTGACATTGTCACTTACACATTACACATGTACACATACACTTTACATTTCACATTACACATTTTAGGTGCCGTGACACATAGTCCAAACCACCAAAGAAGGACATATACACATCACATACACATAGACACCATCTAGGCATTCCAATGGCGACTCTTGGACTGCGCAGACCGGGAGAACAAGTCTCCACCCTAACCAGTGGTACTTGTCCACCTCCAGGATTTCCCCCTAATGCCCTTAGGGTCACTTAACACAATGAACTTTCTCAGGGGACCTTTTCCCTGATACAGTTCCACTGCCTTCTCGGAAGCAGTATCACATTGGCACAGTTACACTTTTACACATTACCGTTTTACACATGGTTTTACACATAACTCTTCTCATTTCATTCACTTTCTCACTCACATGAATACCTTTGTTTTACTAACATGGTACTACAGAATTTCAAGAGTTTAACACGCAGTAAACAGACTAATCATGTGGGTTTAGATAAAATCTAATCACGTTACGATCATATGCACGAATTATCACATTTCACATGAAAAAGACATAACTCTTTATTCACTAGTCCAAATGACCTGAAATTTTAACCACATGCTATTTTCGGGTTCAAGATCATACCCTCAAGTTTTCAGATTTTTCTGAGCTAAATAGGAGTTACAGAAAATCAAACACCTAATTTTGCATGTTATTCACAACTTAAGTTAACATGGATGTAACACATCTTGCAATTTGCCACTTACTGTTTTAAACATAAGTTACTAACATATGCATGAATTTAGAATACAAAACTACCCTAATTCATACATCTATGGATTGATCACTACAAACCATTCTTGCATGCTTCTATTTTATCGAACCGGATTTTATTAGCAAATTTTGCAAGCATGGATAATTCACCAAAATTGCAGACACACATACTGACACACTAACCTTCATGACCAGAACAAAACCAAGGCCTTCATACACCTTCTAATCATGAAAACCAAATTTGCAAGAATCAACAATTCATGCTCACAAATTTAAGGAATACCATTTCCACATTCACCATCACACCCCACATTCATTCACACACCACAATTCACAATATACATAGAGTATAAGGTTTACCATATATCCTCATCACAGAAATCATATCGAAATTAATGTAGAAGAAGCAGAACAGTTCACTGTTCTGTCCTGAGGAACTAGGCGGCGGTCTCTGGCCGCTGACTCAAGGTCAGCGGCATGGTCGATGGACGCCAAGCATGATCTGGACGTCCAGGGACCTTGCCGTCGAATCAGGTCTGAGCAGAGAACACAGACCCGAGCTCTGAAACTTGGGTGAATGGAGGGTCTAGGACTCGAGGAAAAATCCATAAAAATAGCAAAACCCACCTGGACTCATACGGGGACACCATTGATAGGTCACTTGCCTTTCAAAAATTCCTCCAAGGGATCTAGGGCTCGGTGAAGACCTCCTTCGGCAGTCCCAAGAAAGTTGCAGAAACGCCCTCTAGATCGCCTTCCTCCGGGCTCCTGGGTGATCTTCACGCCAAGGGAAAGTCGGGGAAGCCTTCCTCGTCGGTCCAGCCACCTCCTTGAAGCAGTGGGACGCCGGATCAAGCTGCAGAAATGGGGATTTTTGGGTGGCAAAAGGGTTTTCTCTCAGACTTGCTCCTAGGGTTTTCTTCTCTCTTTTCCTCCTCTTGCAAGGTGAAGGGAAGAGTGGGGAGAGCCATTTCGGGTTCAGACCTAAAGAGGGTCTCTCTCCCACTCACTAGGGTGATGGGACACCCTTCAGAGCCATTGGGGGACATCCCCCAATGGTTGGCTTGCCTTGTTTCAGAAGCTTGCAGCTCTGTTGCGCATGCAGGCCAGAGAGATTGGCGTCCATATCGCTGGACACCGGAGTTAGTGTTGGCGTCCATGTCTGGACGCTGACACTAGCTCAACGGCCTGGGGTTGACGCCAAGGGGCCTTCGGCCAGAACTCTAAATTATGCAAAAACCCATGCATACCGAGCATACATACATGCAATATGTATACGGTATTATATCCACACTATCACCATGCAATACATACATTATTTATATTTAATATAAACACATGCACACGTAATTATACTAGTCAATACGTACGCAAATACGTATACACATACACAAGCACAAATGCACACATGCAAATATGAATAATGCGACGGAAATTCGAGGGCCTTACATGATATTTCTTTTGCATAACTAACTAAACAGGTTTACCAGTTTTCTGGACAGAATGTATTGAGATGCATTAGATAGAGTACTCAAATACTTGAAAGGGACTATATCCTTGGGCTTATACCATGGGAGGTTTCCAGTAGTCCTGGAGGGACATAGTGCTTCTAGTTGGATTGCTAACACTGTTGAGTGTAAAGGCGTTACTGGTTATGTATTTACACTTGGAGGCGGTGCAGTTGCTTGGAGGTCTGTTAAACAGACTATTATATCCCATTCTATCTGAGGCAGAATTGTGTGCTTTGGATACCACAGTAACTGAAGTTGATTGGCTAAAGGGTCTTCTTAATGAAATTCCCTTGATTATGAAGCCAATTCCTCCTATTTCATTGAACTATGATAATCAAACAACAATAGCTCAGATTAGAAGCTCAAAATAAACCAGAAACAGAAGAGATATGTTCGAATAAGATTAAAGTCTGTTCGTGAGCTAGTGTCTCAAGGAGTGGTGTCCTTGGATTTTGTAAGTTCAAAGGACAATGTTGCTGATCCACCACTAAAGGACTTGATTCTAAAAAAATCAAGAGATCCAGTAAGGGAATGGGACTGAGGCCTATTCTGGTTTCATCTATAGCAGCAACCCAACCTATCTTATTGGAGATCCCAACAAGTAGGTTCAATGTGGTTAAAACAAGCTATAAGGGTAAACCATAAGCATAAATTGATTGAGATGTAATCTCATAGTTTCTTCCCTAGATAGATGCTTGACTACTAGTAAGGATGAGCTTAAGGCTCTTAATGAGTTCAAGGTCTTAATGATAGGATGCTTGCAATACATCCTTGGAGAACTCACCTATGTAAGTGTAACTGTGAGGCCGCAGTGTGGGGGGTCTAGGCAACTCTTCTTATCACTAATGAAACAAGATCCGGTGGCATGGCCGTAATGCACCAACCCAGAAGGATTCAATCGTCGCCTGTGATGAGTTGTTGCCAATTGACTTTCACATATAAAGGTTTAAGTTCAAGACTTAGTTCACTTCAAACCTGTGTGAATGAGATTGATGTACTTAGGTGATGATTCAAACCAGAAGGTATCTTCACTGAAAGCTCGTTACAACAAGCCTGAGGACATGTTTTATTTCGCCAGAAATGATTTGAATTTGTGGGGGATTGTTGGTTTTCTGTTTTGAATTCAAGCATTTCTCCCATATTTGGTTGTGTGTGTGTAATGTTTTGTCCCATATTGGATATCTAAGAAACTTGGAAGGCCTTAAATATGAGGTCCCTTTTTTCTATGCTTAGATGTGTTAAGGGAACTTACATGCACGCACGTGCCGAGTCCAAACCAGGTGGTTTCGGGGGGACTGAGCCAGAAACCAGTTAAGCGGGCGTGACGCACACGATTATCGCGTGTAGGGGGGGGGTGCAAATCCCCAGCTCGTGGGCCTCGCACTAGCGGGCCCGGTTTGGTTTTGCCATTTTCTTTTTATTTCTTCTTTTTGTTTCCCAGGATTCCCTTCTTCATCTGTGTTTTTTCTTCTTCTGCGCCCTGTGCGAAATCGCTCAGTTGTCTCACTGCGACGTTTCTTCGACTCACGTTGTCTTAAACCAATTAAGCGGGTGCGACGCACGCAATATTGCACGCGGGGGGGGGGGGGGGGGGGGGGGGGGGCAAATCCCCAGCCCGTGGGCCTCGCGCTGGCGGGCCAGTTTGGTTTTGCCATTTTATTTTATTTCATCTTTTTGTTTTCTAGGATTCCCTTCTTCGTCTGCATTTTTTCTTCTTCTGCTCCCTGTACAAAATCGCTATGCTGTCTTACTGCACTGTGTTTCTTTGACTCGCGCTGTCTTACTACGCCGTGTTTCTTCGACTCGCACTGTCTGCTGCTCCGTTGCATGTCCTGTGGCTTCTTCTGAGTTGATCTGAGGTTGAGTCCATGGGCGACGTCCGTGTTGGAGTGCACCTACGGATGTCGCGAGTGGTTGTCGGATCTTGGGAGAATCTTGCCAGCGAGCCTCTGCACCGTAGGGCGGCAATATATTCTCTAATGACAGTCAGTACACCGACGCTTCAACCAGATAAAGTTCTTCTGATCTTTGTGAACACATCATCTGTCTATTTCATACATCCCTGTTACAGTTTTTGTTACAAAACGCAACTGCTAAAAAGTATGCAAAAGATAGAGTCATAGTAGGTTAATATAAACGTCGTTATGGAAAGATAAGATCCCATTGCCCGCTCACTTTTGGACCGCTTGTTAACGTACCCATTTATAGATTATCTACAGCACGATTGAATAGAAATTTGAGTGGAAGCACTTACTGGCACAATTCTATAATAAGTCATTGGAGGATAATTTTCCTTAGAAACATATTTTTCAGATTACTAAGACAAACTATTTCATGAAATTGACTGCATCTCACTCGGCTCTTGGATGCAAAAAGTGCATGGCAAAACATAAACAATAAGAAACCTATGCACAGGAAAATACCGCTGCCCACTTCATTATAATAGTATTGTTGGAACGGCTAAAGATTTTTATTGTTTTTTTCAATTTAACCCGCAGGGTTGGTTCATGGGCACTTGGGGCCTCCCTTCTTGTTCTTCCAGTTGTTGTAGCAGGGACACTCCTGCTTGTTGCCGTACGTGCCCGAGGGAACGCAGAGGCACTTCTTGCAGCACATGTTGCAGTAGAGCAAGCAACGCTTCTGCCGCGAAGCCTTGGAGCACCTGTAATCACATTTTGGAGCGCACTCTGCATGCATCCAAGACCTTATGCATCACGCATATGAGTACTGAATTGCTTAGAAAAGGAGCTTGTGTGAAGGATGAGCAAGTGATTTGCCGTGCTAGAGGAAACGATGTCAGGAATGCATGCCACGATATATTGAAGATCAGAACAATTAGGACGAAGTTGACGCATGTATGTTTGGAACCTACCTTGTGGACGGAGGGATCCATCTCCTCCTGCAGGGCTGTGTGTTGAGACTAATCCATCGCCAGCGGCTTCAGCCTGCACCAACGATACATCCCCATGACTTAATCATCTAAACACAGATCAACCTGTGCGCGTGAGGTGTGTAGGTAGGTTATCTGTAAACAGTTTTAAAAACCATAAAAAGGGATTCATCTTCTTCCATCGGCAAGAACTTCACGGTGATATAGACCGAAAAGGTATTATAACTAGCCTAGAGAGAGAGAGAGAGAGAGAGAGAGAGAGAGAGAGACCAGAATGCTGTGAAGAACAAGATGGAGGGCCAAGAGGGCAAGGACGGCTGCCGAAAGGCGAAGGGAGGAAACCATCTCTTCTGCTCAGCTTCTTTGTCTCCCAGCTTTCTGATGTCGGGCGGACCACGACTGCTAAGGATTTATAGGAGAGGAGGGGCGGTCATCGATCGGCACGCGCGGCGGCTGCTACGTCTTCGCTATGTTACCCACGGAAGCACAGCTGTGACTTGTGAAGGAGTTGAGCGGTCAAAGGTCGTCTTCCTTGTCACAAGAGTTAATGATTTGATTCTACCCGCCACCAGTGGAAATTGATATTTATGGAAGTAGACTCATTTGTGCCTTTATTTACATTAATGACTTTGTTAATGTTTTCCTATATCAATGTCGCCAGTCCTCCCACATCTGGTTTGTTGGCTATGTAATTGTAAAATAGGAAAGTTTACATCAATGTCCTCAGTCGTCCCACATCTTCGCGCTTGCAAACATTTTGAGACACATTTCAAAATACGTTGTTCGTAAGATTTCATTCACAAAAATGTTCTCTAAGATTTTCATATCCTTTTAATAAACTTCCTTGAGTTAATAAAGTGTCACTGGGTTAACCTTAGCTCAATACGCAACATATTTCGCTCGCTCTCATCAAAATTGAACCTTTGAATAAAAATATGCCTGCAAAATTAAAGGTCGTTTCTTTTATAAATATATGTTGTCTCAAAGAGAGAGGAGGGGATAAGAAGGTATATGGGCATACAGAGTTTGTCCTTACATAAAAGTGTTTAAGACCAATTCATGGTTAAATAAGATTAATCTTTCTAATGAGATGCGAAAGGATAGTGATAGTCTATGTTGTGAAAAGAAAGAGATCAGTGACAATTTCACAATTACTCTCCCACGGAGAGTATATCTGCAAAAACTCTAAATTTTACACATGCTGCATGTTCTACTTTCCAATATTAATCTTTTTGGCACCATTTGGGAGACTCCATGTTTATACGGCTTCTTTAATTTTGGTTGTGTTTACCCTCTTCCAGGCAAAAACGACTTCTAAGGCACGAAAATGTGGCCTTCTTCCAGTAGCAAGATAGCCAAATGTTGCCCTGAATTTTAGCTTCCGGCTCAAGGCATTGACTAGTTTGTTTCATTTAGTAATTTACGCGTTTCTTTCTCTCGGCCCTGGTCTGGTCTCCTACCTCGGTCCCTTCTTTGTTTTTTCTACGGTATTTATAATTATGAATATTCCGTTTTATTAAAATAATTTTCCGCAAAATTCTTTAGAATAATATGTCTGTATAAGCAAAAGAATTTTTAACAAGAACTAGAAAGAAAAAAGAAACTTACTTGAGATGCATTCTAAGTTTGCAGTCATATATGTATTATTTTTCACAGTTAGTCGTGCCGTGGATATCAGTTGTGTTAAACTCCTGTTGACACGAGTCGAATCGAAGCGTATCGCACCGATACACTTCGATTTGGATGATAATATAAACAAAAATGGTTTGATCCAATTGGCTGTACCAGAAGCTCACCACTTCCTAGTACAGTACGATACGGCCGTGCTCCTATAATTTGTAGTGACATGACAAATCTTGGTCTTTATATAAATAAAAAGTGTTGTCCTATTTAATAAAACTATTACAACAAGAAATTGCGGAGATAGAAATCGAATTTGAGACCAAAAATGTCTATCAGTATTCGGTCTTAGATTTGAGATGGAATAGTAATTGAAAAGATTCGGTCACTAACATTTACATTCAGTAATGATAATTCTTTCGATCATAATTCGGTCTCAGATCTGAGACCGCATAATAACCAAAGTAACGGTCACAAATGTTATCATTTTTGTACGTTTAGGCTTAAAATTTAGCGACCAAAATAGCTCGGTCACAATTCGATCTCAGATCTGAGAATGAATTGTGAACGAAAGAATTTTGGTTGCGAACGTTTGAGACGTCAACCTTTTAGAACGAAAGTCCTTGCGATTGAATTAATTCGGTTGATATTTTTTCTATTTTTAGCTTAGGTCTGAAATTTTACAACTGAATTAGTTCAATCACAATTTGATCTCAAATATGAGACCAAATTAATTTGCACTACACGAAAAAAGTGGTTATACCAACTATGCTACCTATAGTTATGTAGGTAGTTAGAATTCTTCATATTCACCTATGTTTTAAATAAATAAAATAAATCCTTATTTTTTTATAAAAAAGTCGTAGGTAATGTTAGAAAACATACCTCACAGTTTGACAAAACAATAATAAACACTCAAAATAACCGTCCAAGGTTCCCCCACCTCCCATCTTTCGTTTCCCGCGCTGGTCCTCTCCCATTTCCTTTGCTGGTGCCGTGTGGACTCTCTCCCGTAGGATTACTTGATTATCTAGTTTGTTTTTTCGAATAAAAAGATGCTCCAACTCTCTCCCGCCAGATCATTTTTAAAAGGAAAAAAAATCCTCATTTATTAATATGGATATTGCCTATCTTGAGATGTGTTTAACATTATCTACACTTCTTTAAAAAATAAAAAATATTAATCTATTTTATTTATATAAACTATAGATAAATTAAAATTATTAGACCACGACAGCAAGACAGTAGTCATTTAGAGGGGGGGGGGGTGAATACGTAACGTCTCGATGCGGAATATCGGAGCGGAATTACAGTTATTAAATAGTACAGAGCGAGAAATAGAAGTAGGTATTAGGGTACAACCAGCTCGTCGGCTGAGGACGTGTGTCAAATTCAAGAAGACTTACGGAGGCATTGACAATGAGTCCCTGGTCCAGTCAGGAGTCTTCCCGGTGGAGAGGTGGTCCATGCCAAGAAAAGTGTGTAGAAACTGGTCCGTCGTGCCTCGAGTGCTCGAAGGCCGAGGGAAAACGACGACGGTGTGTAAAGCGCGCGAGAAAACGAAGACAAATGTAATTATTTAAAAATAGGAAATTTAGTAATTTATTTCGCTAAATTACCAGATACAATATTACGTAATTTAATAGGGTTTAATGGCAACTTTGTCATTACAATGAATTCTTAGAAACATCGATTTTGTTTCACTTAAACATCAACTTCGTCGTTACAACGACTTCTTGGAAACATCGATTTCGTTTCACTTAAACATTGACTTGGTTGCTACGACGACTTCATAGCTTCAACATTGATTTCATTGCAACAACGATTTCGCTTCACTTAAACAACGATTTGGTCGTTTCATAGACTTCGCTTCACTTAAACAATGATTTGGTTGATTCATCGACTTCGCTTTACTTAAACATCGATTTCGGTAGAACAACGACTTCATGTCTACAACGACGTCACTCAAACATCGACTTCATATAAAACAACGATTTCATCTCTACGACGACTTTACTTAAACAACAATTTCAGTAGAACAACTACTTCATATGTAACAACGACTTCATGTTTATATCAACTTCGTTTCGAACAACGATTTCATCAGCACATCGACTTCAGCTAAACAACGACTATGTACATAACATCGATTTCATTAATACATAGATTATGCTCACATCGACTTGATTTCAACATGGATTACATTCTCACTTGACTTATGATTATGTCATTAATTAATATCAACATCGACTCTCTTTGGGTACAGCCTGTCAAAATACATCAACCCTCTATTAATGATTATATTTTAGACAGCTATCAAACATTCTCATTTAAATCTTCTTCAGTTACATTCCACATGATATTTAAATGAATTTCAAATCTGTGTGGATTTCATGTTTTCCTGTGAAAGTATGTTGTATCCCATGTTCTCTAACATTTATTGTGACAGTACAAACCTCTGCACGATATATCTTTTACCTATCTTGCCCATAACACACAAAGTCACAATGACAGAAAGGCATTTCTCTTCTGGTGTATCTTCATATAGCACAACTACTAATGTTGACTGACAGTTTAGACAAAGATAAGTTGTCTATGTGTCGACATTTAACGTGTGTAGCGTTTTCGGTGGAAACGCACGTCTCAAAGATGGACCTGTCAACCTGACAAGAGGATAGAAGATTTAGACAATCTTTCCTTGAGTATGTGTGTCTATTCGAGCATTAATGGTTGCAGGCTCACTTGCTCTTTCCTTCAAACCAGACACTCCAACGTGCATGAAGATATGAGACAACGGATATTTCAACGGATACTTCAACAGTCAAATTATTTCAAAGAAGATAAAAGAAGACTGGTGACTCCAAGCTTATTTAGAACTCTTTCAACCTTGAGAAGATTGAATATCTTAGTCACCTGTAGAACAACAAGAGCTAGCTCGTCCATTCCAACTTTCTGCAGCTCCATGCTCTCTGTAGAATAGTGCATTGCCTTTGAGAGCTTGCGTTGATCTAAGAGAGTCCATTTGTGATAATCGTGTGTCTCTTAGACTTCGCCTCAGATCAAGCAGTGATTATAAGCTTGTTCTTGGGGCCTTTCTCTTTCAACTCATTTTTCTATGAGCATTCCTCTTCGGGTGTGAAGAGAAGACCTGTTGCATCAGGTGGAGCGATCCCTCTTCTGGTAGAGAAGAGAAGGTCAGCTGTTGCTGGATGTGTAAGTATCCTTAAGGGGGACTGTACCCTTGTTTAGTGGAATCCCAAGTGGTTTCTTGGGGACTGGACGTAGGACTCCTTGGGATAGGAGATCCGAACCAGGACAAAACTTCATGTTGTCTGTGTGATTGTTCTCTTTGTTTTGATTAACACTAACTCTAACTATCGATCTAGTGTTGTCTGTCAACTGTGTTTATTTACAGGAATCATTGTAAGAAGAATTTTTAGCAATCCATTCACCCCCTCCTCTGGGCTTGCTATCTGGGCAACAGACCTGACATACTAGATTGTCGCGATGGAGGCAGGAAGGGTTGGCGAAGATCAGACAGTTATGGGAAGCGACCCTCTTCTATCTGTTGATGGGATCAGCTCTCCGACCTCCCCTATGGGTTGTAGGAGGTTGCTTTTATGTGAGAGCCAGGCCGCCACGATCTCGTGAAGCCCATGGGAAGTGGCCGCACGAGGGAGAAAACGTGGGTGTATGACCAGGTCTTTAGTGTGGAGCTGGTGAGTGCATAAGAGAGCGAGAGTTTCGGGGAGTTGGCATGATAGTCTCACCGAGGAGGAGATGGCGATGTGGGTGAAAGGGTGCGTGAGATGGGGAGGGGATAATGATGAATCCCGAGAGATGCTGTGGGAGTGATGGAGAGGAGGACCCGGTCTCACGGATTTTGTTGGGATGGTTGCCGTGTGCAAGTGTTTGTGTGCATGGCATTCGTGTGAGGCCTTATGCAGGCTAGATTCTGGAGGAATTTGTATGGTAGGCCACGTATGTGTGTGCATGGGATGGTGAGGGTGTGTGGGGTTTAAATTGTTTATATTTTAAATGGGGTTCGGTTTGGTCTATTTTATAAGGGTATGGTGTTGGTGTAAGTGGATTTAAATATGTTTGCTTTGCTTGGGGATGGGTTACATGTTGGTTTTTTATGGTGGTGTTGGGGGTTTGTGTTAATGTGGGTATGTGGATTGGATTTTATGGGTCAGTTGGTATTTTTTATGGGTGGATTATGTGTATAGGTTTGGTTTTATTTTATGTGGGTTTACGGGTTATGTAATGGGTATGCTTATTCTTCTTCTTCTTCTTCTTCTTTTTTTAATAGGGTGAATTTTACATGGGATTTAGTTGTGGTTTTAATTATTTTGAATTTTGTGAGATGGGTGAAAGAGGTTTGTGTATGGGTATGGTTGTTTATTATTATTATTAATTTATTAGTGGTGGTGTTGGGTTTTATATATTATGTGGGTTTGATTTTTTAATTATTTTTAGTATTGAGTTTTAATCATAATATGTGGGTCACTTTTTAAGTGTGGGTGGGTTTAGTTCGGGTTTGTTTAAGAATTTGTGTTGGTTTTTAGTTAAATGGATTTTACACGGTATGTTTTATTATTATTATTTGAGTTATTAATGTGAGTGGGTTTTGGTTATGTGATTTTTAATTATTTTATATTTTACATTTTAGGTGGGGTTTTAGCTGATGGGTATGGTTAATTTATTTATGTGAATTTTATGGATTTAACATATGAGATATATTTTAATTATTGTTTTGATGGATTAAATTGTTGTGTGTATTTAATTATTTAATATCCATTATGGGATTGGTTAAGGTTGGTTTAAGTGGTTTTTAGCATGGCATTGGGTACACATAAAGAGGGGGTAGTTGGAAGGTGGCAGAAATGGTGAACACACAAGCACCGCACGCTAGGCAAGAGCTAACAATAGAAGAGGCTACTGCCAGAGAAAAGTGTAGGCGACATACGACTATGTCACTAAAAGATCTTGACAACAATGAATTCTACAGCTCAAAATGACAGGCAACCAACCTCATAAATGGAGCAATGACAATTGGTCTTGCCGACAATGGCACGAGCTACCGTTGAGTTCCTAATGGAGATAACATTGCGCCCACCGAATAATGAGCCTAATGGGCTAAGAAATGAGCTCTGCGAGGATGGTCACAAAATTTACGTCTACATCGAGTTCGTAACGCGACATATCGGGGCATCGTGTTCATGAACACATTGCCACATGGCATCAAAGCGCATGCCACACATCACACATGTAAGGCCCTCGAATTTTGACCTATTTTGGTTAGATTTTTGTCATGTGATGTGTGTATACTTATGTATATAATTGAGTACATGTGTGTATATATGTATAAGTATTTGTAATTGTACATGTATATATATATCGCATACATGATGTTTTATTTAATAATTAAATTATGTATATTGTACAGTGCATGTATATACCTAGTGTAAGTAGAATTACTACAATTTTGTGTCTGGCCGAAAACCCTTTTGGTGTCAACATTAGTTGACGTTAAGGGGAGGTCAGCGTCCACATCGATGGACGCTAACCCTAGACAGGCGGCCAAGGATCTGGACGTCTACTTCGCCAAATCTGTTGCGCTTCAGATCCGAAAACGTCCGCGATGTTCTCGGCCCTTGTTTAGGAAACCGTCCCCCAACGGTCATTCATCCCACCTACGCATACCCAAGACCCTGAGGTTGTATAAAAACACCTCCTTTGCGGCCGGATTGAGTCTTTTTGCTCTTTGGACAAAACCCTAAAACCTTGTGCGAACCTGAGACTTTGAACTCTTTGATCCGGCGATTGGAGGCTTCTTCCGGTGTTCTACCATGACTGGGAGGAAGTCTGGGCATAGAGGAAGGCTTCCCCGATGACTGTGTACTATCTGCTTCAACACAAAATCGGTTCGGGGAAGGATTTGAAGGCTTCTTGGCACTGGCCGAGGAGAGCTTCATCGGAAAATAACTACCTTTAGCGATTTATTTTGAGGCAAGTAACCCTTGACCATTGTCCATACATGCGTCTAGTAGGTCCCAGGTATTTTTATGGATTTTATTCGTGTCCTGTAACCCCCGTTCTCTCTTATTTTTGTGAGTTCTGTCTGCATTTCTGTAGACAAGAACTTAACGACATCATTTGCTGCCGTTAAGATCAGAGCTTGGCGGCAACCTTTGCTACCGTTAACATGGTTGGCAGCCACCTGTGTGCCGCTGAGTTCTTCAGGTGGTGACAGTGTGCATGTCTGACCTTTGTAATTTATTTTCCGGATTTCCGAATATGAGGATATACTGTAAAAATGCTATATTGTTAACTATCTCCAATGGATCATTCTGTGTGATTATGATGAATTTTCGTTCATTGTACTATTTATTAAAATCCCTGAAAAGAATTGCTGAGCATATTTTATTCCTATTAATGACTGTTTATGTAGATCCATGTTTAATTAGGATATCAGGAAATTTCTGTGAGATGTATTTATATATCAGGTCTTGTCAGGAAAATTGGGCCAATTTCTATTTGCTATGTGAATATTTAAAATTTTTGGAAAATAGAACAGTGAGCATAAATTGTCTGATTTAAGTTTAAGTTAAATGTATGGTACATGTTAAAATACCATAAATTGTATATGATATCATGACTATTAGCTACAAGTTTTAGATACATCTGTAACACTGCGAATCATGCTTAATTGAGTTCTTGATAATTATGCAGAATGATTGTTCCAATTTTCATAAATTGTGTAGGTGTTGAAAATTATGAAAAACTTTGTGTATGATGGTTAACCTATAAGCAGTCTGTAGTAAACGTTTCATGCTGATTGGAGAACAGTAAGTGCTGATTCGGATTTAACATAGAAAAAGGACAATGTGGAGCATGCTTAGTGTAATGGTTCATAATTTAGTGAGTTGCAGCATGATTAGGGTTAGTTTATGACCTATTTTACATTGTAAACAGTAGCATGTTATTAGATAAATTGAACTATGAAATCATGTACAAATGAATGCAAAAGTGTAAACAAATGTATGTGAACAATGTGAATCAATATGAAAAAGGTATAAACTATGTCATGTGTGACACTGCTACCTTAGAGGGCTGTGGAACTATACCATAATAAAGTCCCTACGGGAAGGTTCATAGTGTGTGAAATCCTATGGGCAATTAGGATGAAATCTTGGAGGTGGACAAGTACCACTGGTTACGGTGGAGAGTGCTTCTCCCGGTTCTGCGCAGTTAACCAAGATCTATCACTATTTTGCCTAGGTGATAGGTATGTGAATGTGATTGTGTGTCCTTCTAGAGGTGGTTTGGACTATGTGTCATGGCATTAAAAGTGAATAATGTGATTGTGTGTAAGTGAAATGTGAAATTGTGAAATGTGCAAATGAATAGGTGAATGTGTGAAAACCATGTGATAGCATGTGAATTAGTTTTTTTTTTTTGGCAAAATGGGCCTAGCAATGTCAGCAACCAGTCGAGTGCATCCCACCCCAGCAGGGTGAGATGGAATCACTCCTCCAGGCAGACACTGCTTAGGCTGAATTTATATATATAAAAGAAAGTAATAGTACAAAAGCTGCTGGGCATACCCCTGAAACCCAACAAGAGTTAACCAACTCTAAAACTCACAAGGCCCAACCGATCCCCAATAGGAGCAGGAAAACAAGATCTGGGATGTTCAGAGGAAGAGTTGAAAGTCCCATTACAACAAACATTGCAAGCTAAATTAGCCAAAGCATCTGCCACCTGATTAGCTTCCCTATACACATGCTTAATGGGGACCTGATACTGCTGCAGAAATGAAAAACAGTCCACACCACCACCTAGAACACTCCCATGATGGAGCAATCCCCGATTGAAAGGAGTTCACTAAAATCATTGAATCTGTGGAGATCTCTGCTAAGATAAAACCTTTTTCCAAAGCCAGTTGGACACCATCACACATTGCACGAACTTCAGCAAGCAAATTACTTCCAGCGCCATAGAAATGAGAGAAAGCCACAAGCATGGTGCCAGCAGTGTCCCGAATTATACCACTGCCCCCACAAGGGCCTGGGTTACCTTTAGAGGCGCCATCCACATTAAGCAAGAGGCCATGCAAAGGAGGGTTCCATCTGACAATTTTAACAGCCTTGACAGGAACTTGAATTGAAAAACCAAACTCTCGAATCACATGCCTTTGTTGAGTTGTTGCAGATGACTTGAAGATCAACTTATCAATGGCGATATTAACAAGATCATGAATGTTCTGGCAGAGTATAATACTAGAGCATGCAACTTGCTCAAACTTCATTGTACATCTGATTTTCCAAATTTCCCAGATGATGAGCATAGAAGAATATATAGAGATGAAACCATGGGGATTAGTAACACTACAGGAACTGATAATCTCCCAAAGGCAAATCGAGATGTTCATATTGATATCTAGGCCAACCTGGAGAAATGGAGAAATCCAAAACAATAAATCCTTGGCGAGATCACTGTGCACAAATAAATGATTTAAATCCTCAACTTGAGGGGACCTGCGACAACAACAAGGGGAATGAAAAAGGATGCCACATTCAGCAATACGATCATCCACAGGCACCACTCTATGAAGAATCAACCAAGAGAAAATGGATGCCCTCCTACTGAAACGATGATGCCAGATTCGTTGCAACGACAGTCTTATAATACCATGAGTACGGACCTGCTCATAAGCACTTTTAAGAGTAAAATTTCATTTACTGGTAGGCGCCCAAACACAGAGATCCTCATGGGAAGAGAGGTGCAACTGAGACATATCCTGGGGAATAAGGTGGCACAATGGATGGTTAGAATCAGTGAAAACCTCCCTAACAGAAGGAGAAGGCTCCTGAAAAACATAAGAGGCAGTCTCCCAAATGGGCTTCTCACCAAACCAGACATCATCAAGGAAACTTATACGACCACCATTTCCAAGAACCCATCTGGTATTCTACGTAACCACCTCATAAGCAACAACAAACAATTTCTTACCAATACCGAAAGGATGAGAGAAGAGGCGTCCATCATTAAAAACTCTGCTTTTAGCATAGGATGCCCAAAGAGAAGAGCCACGTATCATGTTCCAAACAAGCTTGATAATCATGGACAGCTAGACATGCCACAAGTCTCTCACCCCCAGGCCGCCTTCCACAATTGGTTTTTGAATAATTGACCAGGGAACCCATTGCCTACGTTTTTGGTCACCAGATGCACCCCAGAAAAACGCTGCACAAGAGCGATCAACATACTAAAGTACTATTTTTGGGATACCCGAGGTAGTAGCAAGATATACCGGCATGGAAGAAAGGACATAATTAATCAAAGTCCATCTGCCCGCCTTAGACAAGAACCTTGATTTCCAGGAACCAATACGACCATTAACTCTATCCATCAGGAACTTGTAATCAGCAATCAAAGTTCTACCTTGCTTAATAGGAACACCAACATAAATCATAGCACCCCTTTGATGGTGAAAACCAGTAAGCCGACTGATCTTACTAGATAAAAGAGTAGGGGCGCTTTTGCAGTTAGGAAGCTACTTTTCCCATGGTTTATCCTTTGACCTGAAGATCCCTCATACATTCCAGGAAGGTCATAATTTTCCTATATTTTGTGCTTGACCATTAAGGAAAATAAGTGCATCATCAGCATATAGGATGTGAGACAAGGTATGACATCCTCTAGGACCCGAGTAAGGTTTGAGATTACCACTATCCAGAAGCATGCGCAGCCCCCTACTGAGAGTTTCCTCCATTATAATGAAAAGAGCAGGAGCAAGAGGATCCCCTTGACGAAGGCCTCTGGTAGATTTAAAGTAGCCAGCAAGAGCCCCATTAAACAAAACAGAGAACCAACAATTAGATATGAGCATAGCTACATAAGAATTGAATCTAGAGGAGAAACCAAATTTGTGAAGAACTGCCAACAAAAAATCCCATTCAACTCTATCATAGGCTTTCATCATGTCAAGCTTAAAAATGATGTTGTGTCCTCTAGTTTTCCTTCCCAGATCAGCAGTCAATTGCCTAGCCAAAAAAACATTGTCCATGATGTTCCTATCTTGGACAAAAGCACCTTGCTCCACCGAAATAATGGAAGGCAACACCAATGAAAGCCAATTTGCAATAACCACAGATAGAATCTAATAACAAAAATTACAAAGACTGATGGGGCGATAATCACTGAAAGAGGTAGGGGTGTCCACCTACGGGATAAGAGCAATAATGGATAAGGAGACACCCCTAGGAAGAGGATAACCTGCAAAAAAACCACAGACTGCCTCAATCACATCCTTACCAATAATGTCCCAACAAGTAGTGTAGAAAGTTCCTGTGAAACCATCTGGTCCCAGAGCGCTATCTCCTTTAAGTTTCCAAACCGCACGTTTAATTTCCTCCTCATCAGGGACGATAGTTAACATCTGATTATCCTTTTCAGAAATAAGGTTTGGAATGAAGCTAAGTAACTGGTCATCAATATCATGCACCTCAGAAGATAACAAAGACTCAAAGTAATGTGTAGCTTCAGTCTTGAGGGTAAGTTGATCCTCACACCAAACGCCATCAATTCTCAGTCTATGAATAAAATTTATGCTCCTCCTCCTCTTGACCGCTGCATGATAAAACACTGTGTTCCTATCACCCTCCTGAAGCCATTGAACCCTAGATTTCTACCACCAGAACAATTCCGGACAATGAAGGAAATTCCTCAACTTAGCATTTGCCTCATTCAAAAGAGTACGATTTGAAGCAGTTGGGGAATTATCATATAACTCTTGGCAACAGGCAATGTGTGCTTCAGCTTTTTTAATATTATCCTCAATATGACCAAAAACATTTTTATTCCACAATCTTAAAGCTGCTTTAACTGCTTTGAGCTTGTTCTGAAGCTTGCAAAATGGGGACGGGTACCACGCTTCCTCCACCGCCCAAGCATCCCTTACACAATCAATAAAAGAGTCATGCTTGACCCACATATTTTGGAAAATAAATCTGGCAGGTTGAGAGTAGACATTATGTAAATGTATCAACAGAGGAGCATGATCAGAAGGGCCACGAGACAGATGCTGCACATTACACCCAGGAAAGGCCTCCACACACCGGCTATCCACAAACAGCATGTCCAACCTTGCACTAATAGCATGACTACCTGTCCTTCCATTTGACCAGGTAAAGGGCGTACCCTTAAAACCCACATCCAGAAAACCAGCAATTGAAATGAACGCATTGAACTCAATCATAGAAGTGATGTTAGGAAGAAGAGCACCTTTCTTTTCACTAGTCTGAGCAACACAATTGAAATCACCTCCCGCAATCCAGGGGACATTAACAGTATCAGCTAAAGCCAGGACATCTTCAAATAAAATTCTTCTTTCACTGAGATCACAACTAGCATAAATGGAAGTGACCATGAGCTGAGGAGTCACATCGTTCATGACCAACCCAGTTACATGCTGGGACGTAAAGGAAATAACTTGAAAGGAAAAAGGCTGATTATAAAAAATCCAAACCTTAGAGTCCGAAGGAACTGTCCACAATAAAATCCATGTGAAGATATTTGCAAATTCTAGGAGCCTTAGAAATATCCATTTTAGGTTCAAAGATAGCCAACAATTGAATATTGTATTTTTTAATCAACAACTTAAGGGCACGTTTAGAGGCCATATTAGCAAGACTCCTAATATTGCACAACAAAATTTGGTTAATCATGAGGAAACGTACCCTCCATGCACCTTAGTGGCCTTAGCCTTTGATCTGGTGACCATTCCTTTCGTTAAAATAGAGGCACCTTGACAGGAGGCATTAGAAAGTTTTCAGTAGTTGCCTTTAAAGATACCTGTGAAATCCCCTGCGGATGCAACGTTGGTGCTGGGCTTCCAGAAAAAGGAGTCGAACTACCAAGAATAGACTTGCCTGCTAAAGAAGGCAATCTACCTTCTTCCAAATCTTCGGCAGAGGAACAACCATGCTGTTCCGGCAACGAAGCCACCAGCAATGACGACGACGTCGGCAGAAGACCAACACCATCCGTACAAACCTCCTTAGCAGAGTGAAGAGTTCCATGCACATGTAAAGTAGAGTCAGCAGATAGGCTTGCATGGGAGTTAATAACACCTACCAAACGTGCATGGGAATCTGGATTAACCACAGGCTGCTGATCTCCTGGAACAAGAACCACAACTTCATCTCCCACACCACTTGTCTGTCGTGCATGGGAATCCTGGATAACAACAGGCAGCTGATCTCCTGGAACATTAACAATAACATCATCTCCCACACCATCATTAGAAGGAGAAACCAACTCAGGTTCATTAGACTCATCTGGGACTGAGGTATCATGAACACGAACCACAGGGTCAACAACATCATCTCTCAGCCGATCGAAAGCATTACTAACAGGAACAACAGTGGTGTTATCACCCACTTCAACAAAATTCTTCTTAGAACGTCGAACTTGCCACCATTCTTGAGCAGGCTTCACAATAGCCACAGAGTCTGTTGGGTTGAGTGTGTTTTGGAACTTCCTAAAGTTGTATTTTAATGATATCCAATGAACATCACTCATATCTTAATTTTGATGATGACATACTGTGATCTTGATGATGACATACTGTGATCTTAATTATGACATACTGTGATATTGATGATGACATATCATGATTTTAATGATGAGATATTATGATTTTAATGATGACATGTTGTGATTTTAATAATGACATATTGTGATTTTGATGATGACATGTTGTGATTTTGATGATGATATGTTGAACATGTTATACATTTTATACATATCACAATAATACTTAAACAACATGTTTTTGATGTTTAATATCTCATATTTTAATGATAATATCTTTTACTAATGGTTTATGTGTTAAATTTTCAGGTTCACACATTTTTGTCTTGGTAGTGTCGACACTAGATCAAGTCAGGTCGACACTAGTCCCAGATTCCAGAAGGTCAGGTCGACACTAGATCAGGGCAGGTGGACACTAGTCCCAGATTCCAGAAGGTCAGGTCGACACTAGATCAGGGCAGGTCGACACTAGACCCAGTTTCCAGCAGAACAATTTTACAGAAATGGGACAGCAGGTCGACACTAGATCAGGGCAAGTCGACAAACTCCGGCTGAAAGTCAAAATCGTGAATTTCTCTGTACACGTGGCTGCTTGGGATTTAGGGGATTTGACCTAGGTTTCCGTGCCCATGCACCCCAAGGCACTTTATGGACATATGGGGCTATAAATACCCATGTTCCTTGTACCCCAAAGGCAAGAGAGCCTATACACTTCAAGAAGAAGCCTTTTGGCGGCCAAAGGGGGTTTTCCAGATCTGTCTCCATCTCCAGAAGCTGCAAGCCATCCTTTCAAAGAGGAAGGACAAGGGAATCAAGGGGAATCCCTGGAGAGAAGGTTGCTGTGCAAGGCAAGGGAGCAGATCCAAGTGAAGAGGCTCAGGAGAAGAATGATTTTTGGCATTTCAGATGCCATCAAAGCAGAGCATCTCCAATTGAGGAGAATCTCCATCGATTTCCATCAAGGCTCTTCAATTGAAGCGTCTGCAAGGCCTCTTCATCGAAGAACACTCTTTCTACATCTATTTACCTTATTTCTGAGTTTGTTCTTCCTTATTTTGTTAATGAGATTTGTGCATGAAGTTCTGTACAAATTTCTATGTACGAAACTGTCGTGAATCAGATCATGCTAGAGGATCTGATCTCTTTTTTGTTTGATCTAGCTTTTGTACTATGAGCGTCGAGCTTTGGGTTGTGAGTCGTCGCACTCACTGTGTGGTTTGAGCCGTCGTGCTCATTTGGAGTCGTCGTACTCCGGTTGTTGTTTTGAGCCGTCGTGCTCAGTTTGGAGTCGTCGTGCTCCAGGTGTTTCTTGAGTCGTCGTGCTCAAGGGTGTTTGAGTAGTCGTGCTCCTGTGTGAGTTGTACTCAAGGTTTTGAGTAGTGTGGCCTCACTGTGTGAGGGGTGGACGTAGGAGTCACTGAGGTGATTTTCGAACCACCTAAAATCCTCTGTGCAGTGGTTTGAATTGTGGTCTGCCTTTGTATCTCGCTAGATGCATGCATAGGGATTTCGTTCACACTACTATTGATTTGCTCACACACTCTGATCACTTCAGATCGTTAATTGTTTGGGTGAATTGATCTCTGATTCGAAGTAATTTTTAATTGCTTAAGCTTCCGCGTTAATTGGTGTTAGATCTATTCACCCCCCTTTCTAGATCTGATCCATCCACCCATCCGATCCCAAATAATTGGTATCAGAGAGGGTTAATGTCTATCTCTGATCTGATTTGATTGCTTCTGTTTGATCTCTGTATTAATTGCTTGAATTGTTTTGCTTGCTTTTCACCATTTAATTCTAATTGATGGATTCTCGAGGATTTGTAGCTGAAGGCCATTCCATTAATAGACCACCATATTTTGATGGGTCTGATTATTCATACTGGAAAAATCGCATGCAATTTTTCTTAGGGCCCAAAACTATGAAATCTGGGGATTGTTGAAGTGGGTCCTTATGAAAATCAGGAGATGAGGAAAATTGGACTAGAGAGCAGATTAGGAAAGCTACTCTTAATTACATGCCATGAACATGCTTCAGTGTGCAGTCCACCCTAAAGAATATTCAAGAATATCCATGTGTAAATCTGCTAAAGAATGTGGGATAAACTTGAATTAATGTATGAGGGAACATCTCAAGTTAGGGAAATCAAAGCAAACATACTTGTTTCTGATTATGAATTGTTTATGATGAAATCTGATGAATCGATTTCTGAAATGTTTGCTAGGTTTATGATAATCGTCAATGGACTGAAGGCATTAGGTAAGGAATACACTGATGCTGATCTGGTAAGAAAAACTTTGCGCTCTCTATCATCTGTTTGGCACACAAAGGCTACAGTGATTGAAGATTCTAAGGATTTATCCAAAATCTCTTTAGATGAACTCATAGGATCTTTAATGACTTATGAAATAAATCTGAAAGGAAATGAAGAACACATGCTTAAGGCTTCATCAAGCAACAAAGAGAAAGATCAAGAAACATCAAGTTTTGATGAGTCTGAGTCTAATGAGGATGAACTTGACATCATGACTAGACAATTCAGAAAAATTTTAAAATCAAGAAGAGGAAAATTCAATGGAAAGAAAAAATACTCTTCTAGTAAACGGAATGCCCTTTCTTCAAATTTTAATGCTAGTATAAGTCAAAAAACTGATGAAGATATTGTTTGCTACAGGTACAACAAGAAAGGACACATGAAAAGTGAGTGTCCTGAGATCAAAAAGGACAAATGCGAGAAGAACAACAAATTGAAGAAGCCAAAAGCCATGATTGCAACTTGGTCGGATGAAGACCAAAGTGAGGATGAAGAAGAAAACTCTTCAAGTTCAGCAAATGAGGAGTTATGCTTTATGGCCAACAACAGTGATGGAAAGGATTCACAAAGAAAAGGAGCAAAAAAAATTCACAAGCACTTAATGGCAAAGAAGAGCTTCAATGAATCCAGAAAATCAACAATTCAAAAGACTTTGGCTCTAACTGCACATTCCAAGAGCTCAGAGCATTCTGCATCCTCTCAAGAAAACAAGAGTTCAAATGGGTCTACAAGATCAGGTAAATCAATTATAGATCCATTTATGAATTCTAATTCTGATTCTGATGCAGATGAAGGCATGTCTTATGCTGAATTGGTTGAGTTATGTGAGAAGATACAAAATCTTAATGCAAAGCTGAACACTAAGAATAAAGATTTGAAAAAGACTTTAAAACATTGTCATAAAGAAATTGAAAATTTAACAAAGACACTTGAATTGCTCTAGAACAATGATAAAGATTTTTCAGAAGAAAATGAGAATTTGAAAATGAAGTTGAAAAATTAAATTCTGAGAAAGAGAATTTGCAAGATGAAGTCCAAATCTGTGAAACTAAAATGAATGGATTGAAAGAAAACCATGAGCTATTGAAATCAAAAGTTATTGATCTGGAAAATGAAAATGGAAAATTGATTGATCTCAATGAAAACTTCAAATTTGATAATGATCAATTAAACAAACAGATTTCTAACATGGCTCATGATCATCAAATAAATGAGAGATGCAAACAACTGTTGAAGAAAATCATCATCTAAAAAGGAAGATTGAATGCTTGTTGCATGACAAACTTTTGAACAATGATTGTAGCAATTTAAGTAATAAAATTTCTGATTTGGAAAAATAAATTGCTCAACTTGAAACTGAAAAGAACAAGATGAAAAATGGTTTAGAAGTCATGCTAAATAAACTTCAAAATTCAGAAAAAGAAGTTGTTGCATTAAGAGCTGAAAAACAGAAGCTTCAACATGAATTGAAGAACACTACAAACACAAGTATTGCTTCTGTGAAAACTAAGAATAATGAAAAGAAAACCACAATAACAATTGTTAAAGCTGATGCAAACAAGAACTCTGCTAATACTAATGGAAAACTTGTGAAAGTTCTTGTTCAAAAACAGACAGGGAAAAAGAAGAATGCTACTGTCAAGAAGAGTCATCTACTTCCTCCATCAGTCCAAAAAGCTCCAAGGCAAATTCCAAATTCACATCATACCAAGAGCTACAAAGAGGTACATTCTTCTCCTCATGGTAAGCCTCCTCACATGAAAAGGAGATTTCAGCAAATGCATACATGCCAAGGTAAGTACTAGGTAAGAAATACTCTCATTTGCTTTAATTGTAATAAACTTGGTCATCTTGCCAAACATTGCTGGAATAAAGATCAGCATTTCCATAAATATGTCAAATCAGTCCAGTGCTACACATGTCATAAATTTGGGCATACTTCTAGGGAATGTTGGCATAGAATTGATAATCTTGTGCATGCTCCCATGTTTCATGTTAATGTACATAAGAATAAAGATCATTTTCATGCTGAAAACACTAAAAAATTCTATGTACATGAAAAAGGAACTGTTGCACAAAAGATTTCTTCTAAATTCCATGTTAAAAATCTCCATGATAAAAATCTGAAAAATAGAAAACAAAATGCTCAGTATGTCAGTGGTGCATTCTATACCAATAACTCTAAGATTAGAAACCAAGATTCTAGTGTTTCTAGTCTTCAGCAAAATACACCCAATATAAAATCTTTTTGGATTCAAAAATCATTATTGCAAATTCATGGAAGATTCTTAGGACCCAAACAAGTTTCGGTTCTGAAATGTGCTGCTTGAATGCTGGATGTAGGGATCCTTGTAGTCAATTTCAAGATGAAGGCTTAATGACTAAGGCTACAAGGAAAGTAAGTGAAGAGAATGAAAGAAAATGAAAAGCTCACCAGGTAAATTCTTCTGAGAGATCTCTGCTAAATAAAAGCTGAAGTTAATTGAAACTCTTATACAAAGATCAATTGGTATATTAAATGGTGAACTGTGGAAGGACAAGTCATGCTTGTCTGGAAGCTATCATTATGTGTGAGGAACAACCTCTGCCAAGTACCAATGTTCTTCCTTGTATAAGAGTCATTAACCTTAATTAAAAATCTAAAAATTAGAAAACTTCATGAAAACATAGATGCATTGAGCAAGGCAAAAAGAAAATCTGGAACTAATTCTGCTCATAGTTCTATCAATGAAAGAAATGCATCTATACAAAAAAATAAATAAAAGCATTTTGGATTCAGAAATCTTTGTTGCAATCTAACATTGATTTCATTGCAGGACCCAAGCAAGTGTGGGTCTCAAAACCAGCTTGATCAGCAAGCTAAGGAGTCTTGCAGCCATACATTGTAAATGGATACAAGATATTGGCTGTGCAAGGCAAGAAATGATTGGAGAACACAGGTAAAATCTTTGAAAAAGAAATGAAGACTGTTCAGGTGAAATTTCTTTATCATTTCAAACTTGAATTGCTTGAAGTTGTATTTTAATGATATCCAATGAACATCACTCATACCTTGATTTTGATGATGACATACTGTGATCTGATGATGACATACTGTGATCTTAATGATGACATACTGTGATATGATGATGACATATCATGATTTTAATGATGAGATATTATGATTTTAATGATGACATGTTGTGATTTTAATAATGACATATTGTGATTTTGTGATGACAGTTGTGATTTTGATGATGATAGTTGAACATGTTATACTTTATACATATCACAATAATACTAAAACAACATGTTTTGATGTTAATATCTCATATTTTAATGATAATATCTTATACTAAGGTTTATGTGTTAAATTTTCATGTTATGCTTAAAGCTAATTGTGCTCATAATCATGTGTGAATTGTTTGCTAGCTTTTTCATTCCATGCACATATTAAGGGGGAGTAAATTTGAAAAAGTGTAAAAATGTTTTCAATAAATGCAATGAATTTTATGCTAAAAATAAAGTGTAATTGAACCTTTTTGCAGTGACTATGTGGTATATCAAATGGTGAAATGTGAAAGGACAAGTTAGGCTTGTCTGGAAACTATCATCATGCGTGAGAAAAATTCTCCGCCAGTATCAATAGTCTTTTCTGCATAAAGGTCATCAAGCAAAATGAAAATCTCAAAAACTTTATTTTGAGTCTTTGTAAAATTCCTCTCCTTCAATTAATTGCCTGTTGAAATATGTTTGATCATGTTCATACTCTTTCTGTGCAAATTGCTTGAAATGAACATATCTGAATTGCTTAAATGATCATTTCATATCATGCATATCTTATGGGGGAGTGAATTCGAAAGAATCTTTGAGTGAAATGCTGGAGAAATTTGTTGGAAAAATATTATGTCATATCTGATTCATCATCAACTCCCATTCAGTTTGTTGACAAATATTCTTGCTCATAAATTCCTCACTCCCACATTGCATTGGTATTCTTGGTATATCAAATAGTGATTTGAAGAAAGGCAAGTTAAGCTTGTCTCGACACTTTCACTATGCGTGAGTATATGTCTCCGCCAAGTATCAAGATTCCTTTATGCAATTGTTGAGGGGGAGTATTGTTGAGGGGGAGTTATTGTCTATCTTCACTAATTTCTCTTGACAATTGTTGTCTATCTTGAACCCCAAAATCATCAAAATTTTTGAGTCCTTGTGTTATTTTCTTATGAGAGAATTAAGACATTGAAACTAAACTCATTGTGCATTTAGTTTAATTTCAAGATCAGTATCATTTCAAGGTTAAGCAATCATAATACTGAATGTTTTTAAAATGATTTGAAAAACACTATTATAGGCACATGAGTGGCTTTAATATTTCACATGTGTATGTTTAAGCGTTATTTTTACCACATGTTAAGAATAATCTTTCTAAATTCATAGTCTTTACTTCTCTGGTCAAAGCAAACATATTCCTGTAAAATATAAAAGAAAAATGATCAATCTGGAAAGATACAAACAGAGCAATGCAAATGTTTGAACTACTGAGTAACCGGGCATTTCACCTAACAAGTGATTTGTTTCGCGTCAAAAAGTGGAAATCAAAATTTTCAACTCTGTATAAGATAATGAAAGTTAAACCACTGAGTAATCATGAGATCTTGCATCTGATCAATGTGATCTCTTGCACTGAAAAGTGAGATTTAACTAATTTATTCTTATATTCTATCCCAGTTAAAATTGAAAGAAAATCAAAAAGAAAGGATAGAAAAGCTTAAGACCTTAATTAAGTTCATGTCTACTGAGTTTAGACCTATTATTTTACATTGTGTTAAACTTAAAGCTCCTAACATCCTTGTTAAATATTTCTGCTCATTCATATAGGTCACTTTTCTTCATATTTGCATCATTATTTTAACTACATTCAGCTCATTATAATTTGCTATTCTTTGTGTTGAGTGTGTCTTTGTGATTAAACTTTGTTGCACAATAACAAAAACATTATCTTTTCTCTCATTTGACAATATCACTTTGCCTCACTTATTTTTCTCATTTCTGAACCTTCATTTCCCACTTTTTATCTTTTGGTCTCCGACCATCATTGTGTCTCTCTCTTGTCTATCTTTTGATGCTGTCAAAAGGGGGAGAAAGTTCCTTGAAAGGGGGAGAAAGTAAAAGTTTCTAAGGGGAGAATGTTCTTTATGGGGAGAAAGTTCTAAGGATGCATATGGTCAAGGGGAGTTATTGCAGTTAAGGGTGATATGTTTTGTCATCATCAAAAAGGGGGAGATTGTTGGGTTGAGTGTGTTTTGGAACTTCTAAAGTTGTATTTTAATGATATCCAATGAACATCACTCATGCCTTGATTTGATGATGACATACTGTGATCTTGATGATGACATACTGTGATCTTAATGAGACATACTGTGATATTGATGATGACATATCATGATTTTAATGATGAGATATTATGATTTTAATGATGACATGTTGTGATTTTAATAATGACATATTGTGATTTTGATGATGACATGTTGTGATTTTGATGATGATATGTTGAACATGTTATACATTTTATACATATCACAATAATACTTAAACAACATGTTTTGATGTTTAAATTTTATATTTTAATGATAATATCTTGTACTAATGGTTTATGTGTTAAATTTTCAGGTTCACACATTTTTGTCTTGGTAGTGTCGACACTAGATCAAGTCAGATCGACACTAGTCCCAGATTCCAGAAGGTCAGGTCGACACTAGATCAGGGCAGGTCGACACTAGTCCCAAATTCCAGAAGGTCAGGTCGACACTAGATCAGGGCAGGTCGACACTAGACCCAGTTTCCAGCAGAACAGTTTTGCAGAAATGGGACAGCAGGTCGACACACTCCGGCTGAAAGTCAAAATCGTGAATTTCTCTGTACACGTGGCTGCTTGGGATTTAGGGGATTTGACCTAGGTTTCCGTGCCCATGCACCCCAAGGCACTTTATGTACATATGGGGCTATAAATACCCATGTTCCTTGTACCCCAAAGGCAAGAGAGCCCATACACTTCAAGAAGAAGCCTCTTGGCGGCCAAAGGGGGTTTTCCAGATCTGTCTCCATCTCCAGAAGCTGCAAGCCATCCTTTCAAAGAGGAAGAACATGGGAATCAAAGGGAATCTCTGGAGAGAAGGTTGCTGTGCAAGACAAGGGAGCAGATCCAACTGAAGAGGCTCAGGAGAAGAAGGATTTCTGGCATTTCAGATGCCATCAAAGCAGAGCATCGCCAATTGAGGAGAATCTCCATCGATTTCCATCAAGGCTGTTCAATTGAAGCGTCTGCAAGGCCTCTTCATCGAAGAACACTCTTTCTACATCTATTTGCTTATTTCTGAGTTTGTTCTTCCTTATTTCGTCAATGAGATTTGTGCATGAAGTTCTGTACAATTTCTATGTACGAAACTGTCGTGAATCAGATCATTGCTAGAGGATCTGATCTCTTTTGTGTTTGATCTAGCTTTTGTACTGTGAGCCTTCGAGCTCTGGATTGTGAGTCATCGTACTCACTGTGTGGTTTGAGCCGTCGTGCTCAATTTGGAGTCATCGTACTCCGATTGTTGTTTTGAGTCGTCGTGCTCAGTTTGGAGTCGTCGTGCTCTAGGTGTTTCTTGAGTCGTCATGCTCAAGGGTGTTTGGAGTAGTCGTGCTCCTGTGTGAGTTGTACTCAAGGTTTTGAGTAGTGTGGCCTCACTGTGTGAGGGGTGGATGTAGGAGTCACTGGAGGTGATTTCCGAACCACCTAAAATCCTCTGTGCAGTGGTTTGAATTATGGTCTGCCTTTGTATCTCGCTAGATGCATGAATAGGGATTTCGTTCACACTACTAATTGATTTGCTCACACACTCTAATCACTTCAGATCGTTAAATTGTTTGGGTGAATTGATCTCTGATTCGAAGTAATTTTTAATTGCTTAAGCTTCCGCGTTAATTGGTGTTAGATCTATTCAACCCCCTTCTAGATCTGATCCATCCACCCATCCGATCCCCAACAGAGTCACCATGCTCAGTCTCCTGAACTTTTTGAGTATTATTCTTGTTCCTTTTGTAACATAAACTCTCATCATGACCAATGCGATTAAAAAACTTGCATAAAGAAGGAACCCGGTGGTAGTTAATCTTTTGCCAGAAACCCTGATCACCATATCCAATCCAAAATTTATCTTGTAGAGGGGCAGGAATATCAACATCTATGCAAACCAAGGCCTCTGCAGTTTGAGTCCAAGCCATTGTAGCTTCATGAATTCGTAGAACCTGTCCAATGTTGTTAGCAATGGAGCGTAGGTAATCTTCATTATATAAACTCACAGGAAATCCTGGGAAACCGACCCAGATAGGCATCATGGATGGATCTTTATCATAATCAAAGCCAGCCGACCATCTAAAAAATCTAAACAGGTAACCCTTTATATACAAGCTTTTGCAAAGGAGAACAAGGAGGAAATCCTCATCAGAGTCGAAGCGAATCAGAAGGTGATGATAGTTCAAGATGCTCACAATGAAATCCGATTTCAAACCCAGCCTTAAAAATAAATAGGACTTGATATCAGGGATGGATGGCCTGCCATAGGAGCATTTGACAATGATCGCTTTTCTTAGGATCTCCTCAGACTTCATAACTTCCTCCTCTGAAAAGAAGACAATAGGTGCACCAGTATCTGTGAATGCTGGAGGTTTGATCTGGATAGACACCTTTTCAGGACGCAAGGAGTGCGCAAGAGCTTGAGCAAAGGAAGGTTTTTTCACAGCTGGGCCAGCCTCCTGATCCGCCATGACAGCAACCAGATCCAACAGCGAAGAAGACACCCAGAAAAACCAGCCGCCCACCGCCGGCAGGGCGGTGGTGGCAGGCCAGCCGCCTCAAACACCACCGAAACCCCAGAGCTTCTCTCTCTAGAAAGTAGAGAAAGAGTCGGCATAAAAATAGAAGTTTTTATGATCTTTCGAGGGTTTGAACTCAAGACCTCCCCAATGAAAATCCAATGTGCTAATCAACCATGTGAATTAGTGAAACATTAAATGAGTATGTTAAATCCATGTCAAAATAGCAAGCTAAACATGTTTATAATTGTGTTAAGTGTATGAGATGTGAATAAATCCATGCTTACATCATGTGTTATTTTATACTTAAGTTGCATATATATATTGTAGCATGAATGGAATGGGTTTTAAGTTGATTAAGCATGTTAAAGGAATGTGTGGAGAGCAGGTGATGGTTTTATATCTAAGGTGAAAAGAAATATAAAGCATGTATCATGTCCTTTAGCGTTATAGGAATTTCATGCATAGAATTTAAAAGGTTCAAACCATGTTACATGTGTTAATTGTTTATTAGAAAGTAAAATGTGCATATGATGTGTGTATGTATAATGTGCATGGATTGCTTGCTGAGTCTATTAGACTCACTCTTGCTTCGGCATACAAGTGTGGCAGGTGATTCCTCTTCCTTGGAGGAGACTTTTAGGAGCTACTCTGAGCGAGAGGAGTAGCATCTTTTGTGAAGAATACTTTGTTGTACTTTCATTTCATATGTATGTAATCAACAGTATTATGTAATTCAGATGTGGACAATGTAATTTGAATTAGAATTTCAATTATGTGGACTTCATTTCTCTTTATTTACTATATGGACTGTGGATATCTAATGTGGATGATGGAATAAGAATGAAGTAAACACTTTCATTTCCGATGTTCTATATTTATATTTATGTACATCTCGACTTAGTGTATACGTTGGGTCAATGTCCCACTGTAGCAATGCTCATTATACCGACGTGGGTAGGTGTAACGGTACCGGTATAAGGAGGGTTGTTACGAAGATTGGTATCAGAGACCACAGGTTGAGATTGTACATAAATATATTTAAATGCCATCATTTTCATTATATGCTAAGTCTTTATAGATTGTCCACATAGTTAAGAAAACAGTTAGGAATTAGATAGTTTACTTCCTAATTGTGATTAATCTATTTTGCAGGCTATGGCTTCTCATGGCAGGTGTGGTACTCATGCCAGAGAGGATGATCCTAGGCATGAGGAGAGGGATGAGCATCAGGCCCCAGGTCCATAGGAACCTACTGTACTTCCTCCACTGCCACCAGTAGACTATGGGGTGTTTATGCAGGGTCTGGTACAGGCCATGCAGACACAGGCCCATACTCAGGCTGCACTCCAGGCTCAGCTTATAATAATAAATAAAGTAGCCTATTTTATTTAATTACATGATTGTTATGTTGCTATATTGTATATGTGTTGCTTATATTATTTGTTATAGTAGGCTCAGGCGCCAGTTCCCCAGGCACTTGACCATGGTGGACCTTCCATCATGGAAAGGTTCAAGAGGATGGCTCCACCCTCTTTTAAGGGGGAGAGCGATCTGTTGCTTGCGGAGAGCTAGATGAGGGAGATCGAAAAGATCTTCCCAACGATTAGGTATGCTAAGGATGACAAGGTTAGCCTGGCCACCTATATGCTACAGGTATGTGTTTGTTGTTTAAGCATTTAATTAAATTAAGGTTAGATGGTTTAGATAAGTGATTATGGAGAATGATTTGATGTAGGAGAGAGCCGATGTGTGGTAGTCCTCGTTGCTACGTACCAGATTTGAAGACGGTGCTGTCGAGGTTGCTTGGGACAAGTTCGTGAGGATCTTTCGAGCCAAGTTCGTCCCCGAGCATATCCAGGACAAGATGGAGCAGGAGTTCCTCACCTTGACTCAGGGCTCCATGACCGTACTCGAGTACGAGGCTAGGTTTTCTAAGCTATCAAAGTATGCACCTCATATCATTGCTGATGACGCGCAGGAAGACGAAGAATTTTGTGATCAGCCTTAAGCCATCACTGCGACCGAGGCTTGTGGCATTCGATTATCGTACCTTGGATGAGGCTCTTAGTGCGGCGTGCCATCAAGAGAGTGAGATGGAGTAATACCTTGAGGAGAAGAAGGCTTTGCAGAAGAGGCCGATAGCTCCTTTCCAGCGGCAGGATAGAAAGAAGGCAGCGTATCAGTCACCGCAGCATCCCGTGGCATCGGGCAGTCAGCAAGTAGCTTCTCAGCGTTCCCCTGGTAGTAGGCCTAATGGCAAGAAGGAGTTTCCTCATTGTGGGAGGGCACATGGTGGTACGGAGTGCTGAAAGTTTGTGGGAAAGTGACTCAAGTGTGGGAGCAGCGAGCACCAGATCCGGGACAGCCCAAGACTTCAGTAGGGAGTCCAGCGACTAGCACCAGCTCCAGCAGCGGCAGCAGCAGAGCGCCAGCTACAAGGCAACCAAGAAGGACTCCAGCCCAAGCTCGAGTGTTTTCCTTGGCGAGAGAGGACGCAGAGCAGACAAAGCATGTCACCGAAGGTACGGTTCTTTTCATGGGTGTGCATGCTTGGTCTTTGTTTGATACAGGTGCTACTCACTCGTTCATTTCCGAGCGGTTTGCTAGGCAGTTAGCTTTAGAGTCAGGATTAGAGTCTGAGGAGTTAGAGGTTCCCTTATCTGTGCACACACCTGCGGGAACAGTATTGACTAGGAAGTGCATTCCATCTTTATCTGTGTGCATTGAGGATAAAGTCCTAGAGGGGTGTTTCTTCTTGCTAAAGATGAAGGACTATGATGCAATTCTTGGTCTGGATTGGCTAGAGGAGCACTATGCAATAGTGGATTGTCGTGGGAAGAAGATTGTTTTCCGTATTCCTAGTGAGGATGAGTTTTCACATCCATTGCCAAGGAACCTTGCAGGAAAGTTTGTTATCTCCGCCATGAAGGCGATGAGAATGGTTAGCAAGGGTTGTGACGCTTTTCTTGCCAGCGTGGTATTAGTACCAAAAGCTGATCAGTCACCTACCTTTGAGGAGATAGATGTAGTGCGGGAGTTTCCAGACGTATTTCCTGATGATCTATCTAGATTGCCTCTGGTTAGAGAGATAGAGTTTACCCTAGAGTTGCTTCCGGGCACCTCTCCTATCTCAAAGGCTCCATATCGGATGGCATCTACGGAGTTAGAAGAGTTAAGGAAGCAGTTGCAAGATTGCTAGATAAGGGATTTATTCACCCTAGTGCATCTCCTTGGGGCGCACCTATCTTATTCGTAAAGAAGGACAGTTCACTCAGGTTGTGCATTGATTATAGAAAACTCAACCAGGTGAATGTGAAGAACAGGTATCCCTTACCGCGGATCGATGATCTATTTGACTAGTTAGAGAATGCATCGGTCTCTTCCAAGATTGATTTGCAGTCTGGCTATCATCAGTTGAGGATTAGGAGTGAGGATGTTTCCAAGACAGCCTTTCAGACCCATTATGGACATTATGAGTTTTTGGTTCTTCCACTTGGTCAAACCAACGCCCCTGCAGCATTCATGGATCTCATGAACAGGTGTTTAGACCTTATTTAGATAGTTTTGTTGTAGTATTTATCGACGATGTGCTGGTCTATTCTCCGGATGAGGCCACACACCGTCTGCATTTGAGGGTAGTGTTAGAAGTTCTCCGAGAGCACAAGCTGTATGCAAAATTCAGCAAGTGTGATTTCTCGATGCGCGAGGTTCATTTCCTTAGTCATGTTATCTCCACTGCTGGAGTAGTAATTGATCCAGAAAAGGTCCCGGCTGTATTAGAATGGGAGATTCCCAGGACCCCATCAGAGATTCGTAGTTTCCTTGGTTTAGCGGGTTATTATCGGCAATTATTGAGGGATTTGCATCCATCGCCATGCCATTGACTAAGCTAACCAGGAAGGGTGTGAAATTTGTTTGGTCCGAGGAGTTTGAGAGTATCATTCAATTATTGAAGGCTAAGCTTCACATCTGCACCGGTATTGGTATGCCTAGGGTGATGAAGGCTTTGCCATTTATACGGATGCATCTCGGATTGGTTTGGGCTGTGTATTGATGCAGCAGGGAAGGGTAGTGGCGTATGCTTCTCGTTAATTAAAGGAGCATGAGCGTAACTATCCGACTCATGATTTGAAGCTTGCAGTAGTGGTTCATGCACTAAAGATCTGGAGACGCTATCTTTATGGTGTCAGATTTGAGGTGCTCACTGACCACAAGAGCTTGAGGTATCTTTTCTCCCAAAATGAATTAAACCTGAGGCAGAGAAGATGGATTGAGTTCCTAAAGGACTATGACTTCGACCTTCAGTATCATCCTGGAAAGGTGAATGTCGTAGCAGATGCCCTTAGTAGGAAGAGGTCATCACTCTAGTAGGATTGGAAGATGTTGGAGGATGCTGCTTGTGTGATGACTGAGTTAGAGCCATTATGTCAGGCTTTCGTGGCTCAGTTGTCCATCCGGTCTACTGTCTTGGATGAGGTGATCGAGCAATAAAAGGCCGACCCTAGACTCAAGGAGTTAGTGGGAAAGGCAGGCATTGCTCGTGATGAGGATGGTGTGATTAGATTTCATCATCGAGTCTGTGTTCCCAATATAGTGGATGTCCGTGAGCATGTATTAGAGGAGGCTAATAGGTCTAGATGCTCTATTCATCTGAGTAACACAAAGATGTACCAGGATTTGAAGAGATCATTTTGGTGGTCTGGAATGAAGAAGGATGTGGTAGAGTATGTGTCTAGGTGTTTAGTATGCCGGCAAGTGAAGGCTGAGCGACAGCGACCAACTGGCCTTATGCAAAAGATGGAAATCCCAATATGGAAGTGGGAGGCTGTCACTATGGATTTTGTAACGGGTTTTCCCAGATCAAGGAGGGGCAATGACTTGATATGGGTAGTGGTAGATAGATTCTCTAAGACTATGCATTTCTTACCTATGAAGAAGAAGCAGTCGGTCGAGAGCTTAGCTAGATTGTATGTTAGTAGCATTATTAGATTGCATGGTGTGCCGAAGTCGATCATTTCGGATCGAGATCCAAGATTTACTTTGAGGTTGTGGAAGGGTCTTCAAGATGCATTAGGTTCTGAATTGAAGCTTAGTTTGGCGTTCCATCACCAGACAGATGGACAGTCCGAGAGGAATATCCAGATACTTGAGGATATGTTGAGAGCGTGTGTGCTGGATTGGAAGGATGATTGGGATCGTCATTTACCTCTTATGGAGTTTGCATACAACAACATTTTTCATGCGAGTATTGGTAGGCTCCATTTGAGGCATTGTATGGTAGGCCTTGTAGATCTCCTTTATGTTGGGAGGAGACTAGCGATAGGCAGTGATCGGATCGGAGTTAGTTCAGGAGACTTGGGATAAGGTCCAGCTTATCAGGAAGAGGCTTGTTGCGGCGCAAGATAGACAGAAGAGTTATGCTGACAATAGGAGGAAGGATTTAGAGTTCGAGGTTGGCGATCATGTCTTCCTAAAAATTCGCCTACTCGAGGTGTTGTCAAATTTGGCAGGCATAGTAAGCTAAGTCCTAGATTCATTGGCCCATATGAGGTTCTCAGACGATTAGGCAACGTGGCTTATGAGCTAGCTTTACCCCCGGAGTTTGCTAGTGTCCATCCTGTTTTCCACGTATCAATGCTCAGGAGATATGTCCGAGATCCATCTCATGTTATTAGTCATGAGCCATAGAGATCCAACAGATCTGTCATATGTTGAGCAACCAATAGCTATCCTTCACCGGAGGTTCAACATCTCCGGAACAAGAGCATTGCGTCAGTAAAAGTTATATGGTGCAACTTCTCACAAGAGGAGGCGACCTGGGAGCTTGAGGATGCTTGAAGAATAAGTATCCCCAATTGTTAGAGTAGTGTTGGTCTAACTTCGAGGACGAAGTTCTTTAAGGGGAGATGGTGTAAGGCCCTCGAATTTGACCTATTTGGTTAGATTTTGTCATGTGATGTGTGTATACCTTATGTATATAATTGAGTACATGTGTGTATATATGTATAAGTATATAATTGTGCATGTAATATGTATATTATTGTTATATGATATATTATATATATCTATATATATCATACATGATGTTTTATTAATAATTAAATTATGTATATAGTACAGTGCATGTATAGACCTACTGTAAGCAGAATACTACAATTTTGTGTCTGGCCGAAAACCCTTTTGGCATCAACATGAGTTGACGTTAAGGGGCGGTCAGCATCCACATCGATGGACGCTAACCCCAGATAGGCGGCCAAGGATCTGGACGTCTACTCCCCAGATCTGTTGTGCTTCAGATCTGGAAACGTCCACGATTTTCTCGGCCCTTATTTAGGAAACCGTCCCCCAACGGTCATCCATCCCACCTACGCATACCCAAGACCTGAGGTTGTATAAAAACACCTCCTTTGCGGTCGGATTGAGTCTTTTTGCTCTTGGACAAAACCCTAAAACCTTGTGAGACGGAGAGTCTTTGAACTCTTTGATCGGCGATTGGAGGCTTCTTCCGACGTTCGACCACGACTGGGAGGATGTCTGGGCATAGAGGAAGGCTTCCCCGACGACGGTGTACTATCTGCTTCAACACAAAACCGGTTCGGGGAAGGATTTGAAGGCTTCTTGGCACTGGCCGAGGAGAGCTACATCGGCAAATAACTCCCTTTACCGATTTATTTTGAGGCAATTAACCCTTGACCATTGTCCATACATGCGTCTAGTAGGTCCCAGGTATTTTTATGGATTTTTTCGTGTCATGAAACCCCTGTTCTCTCTTATTTTGTGAGTTCTGTCTGCATTTCTGCAGACAAGAATTAACGGCATCATTTATTGCCGTTAAGATTAGAGCTTGGCGGCAACCTTTGCTGCCGTTAACATGGTTGGCAGCCACCTGTGTGCCGTTGAGTTGTTCAAGTGGTGACATTATGCATGTTGACCTTTGTAATTATTTTCCAGATTTTGAATATGAGGATATACTGTAAAAATGCTATATTGTTCACTCTAAGGGATCATTCTGTGTGATTATGATGAATTTTCGTTCATTGTACTATTATTAAAATTCCTAAAAAGAATTATTGAGCATATTTTAGTCCTATTAATTATTGTTTATGTAGATCCATGTTTAATCAGGATATCAGGAAATTTTTGTGAGATGTATTTATATATCAAGTCATGTTAGGAAAATTAGGCAAATTTCTATTTGCTATGTGAATATTTAAAATTTCTTCAAAGTAAAATAGTAAGCATAAATTGTCTATTTTAATTTTAAATAAAATGTATGGTACATGTTAAAATACCAGAAATTTTATGTGATATCATGACTGTTAGCTACAAGTTTTAGAACTGCTAAATACATTTGTAACATTGTGAATCATGCTTAATTGAGTTCTTGATAATTATGCAGAATGCTTGTTCAAATTTGCATAAATTGTGTAGGTGTTTGAAAAATATGAAAAACATGTGTATGATGATTAACCTGTAAGCAGTCTGTAGTAAACTTTTCATGCTGATTGGACAATAGTAAGTGTTGATTCAGATTTAACATAGAAAAATGACAATGTGGAGCATACTTAGTGTAATGGTTCATAATTTAGTGAGTTGCAGCATGATTAGGTTAGTTTATAACATGTTTTACATTGTAAACAGTAGCATGTTATTAGATAAACTGAACTATGAAATCATGTACAAATGAATGCAATAGTGTAAACAAATGTATGTGAACAATGTGAACAATATGAAAAAGGTATAAACTGTGCCATGTGTGACATTGCTACCTTAGAGGGCCGTGGAACTGTACCGTAGTAAAGTCCCTACGGGAAGGTTCATAGTGTGTGAATCCTATGGGCAATAGGATGAAATCCTGGAGGTGGACAAGTACCACTGGTTAGGTGGAGAGTGCTTCCCAGTTCTGCACAGTTAACGAAGATCTATCACTATTTTCTAGGTGATAGGTATGTGAATGTGATTGTTTGTCCTTCTAGAGGTGGTTGGGACATGTGTCACGGCATTAAAAGTGAATAATGTGATTGTGTGTAAGTGAATTGTGAAATGTGAAATGTGCAAATGAATAGGTGAATGTGTGAAAACCATGTGATAGGATGTGAATTAGTGAAACATTAAATGATATCTTAATCCATGTCAAAACAGAAAGCTAAATATGTTTATAATTGTGTTAAGTCTATGAGAATGTAAATAGAATCCATGCTAGGAGCAGTGCTTACATCATGTGTTATTTTATGCTTAAGTTGCATATATATATTGTAGCATGAATAGAATGAGTTTTAAGTGATTAAGCATGTTAAAGGAATGTGTGGAGAGCAGGTGATAGGTTTTTATCTAATGTGAAAAGAAACATAAAGCATGTATCATGTCCTTTAGCGTTATAGGAATTTCATGCATAGAATTTAAAAGGTTCAAACCATGTTATATGGTTAATTGTTTATTAGAAAGTAAAATGTGCATATGATGTGTGTACGTATAATGTGCATGGATTGCTTGTGAGTCTATTAGACTCACTCTTGCTTCGGCGTACAGGTGTGGCAGGTGATTGCTCGCTCTTCTTTGGAGGAGACTATTAGGAGCGACTCTGAGCGAGAGGAGTAGCATCATTTGTGATGAATACTTGTTGTACTTCATTTCATATCTATGTAATCAATGGCATTATGTAATTCAGATGTGGACAATGTAGTATGAATTAGAATTTCAATTATGGGACTTTATTCTCTTTATATGCTATATGGACTGTGGATATCTAATGTGGATGATGGAATAAGAATGAAGTAAACTCTTTTATTTCCGCTGTTCTATATTTATATTTGTGTACATCTCGACTTAGTGTATACGCTGGGTCAATGTCCCACTATAGCAATGCTCATTATACCGACATGGGTTGGTGTAACCGTACCAGTATAAGGAGGGTCGTTACAACACAAGTAGCCAAAGGAATAAAACAGGCGGTGCTGAGGTCACGACGTTGGTTGAGGTCGCATTCTAAATGCGATGCCCTCCCCCATCATGTTATAAAAGAGAGAACCAGTGGGCTATATAGGCCAAAACCTCCATCCTACAACCTTCTGAAGCCCAAAGCACAAGTCAGTAGCCACATACTGGCCAAAAAATCTCCAAACTATGATCCGAAAGATTGTGACATTACATTACTATCACCTAAAAGAAATTTCATCGTTGAAATTTAAGATGAAACTACAATAGGGAGCATATAATTAATTAATTGTATAACTATCACCTAAAAATAGTTAAAAGCTTACTCAAACAAGTATGGATACATCTTCTGCATTTTTTTATGCCAATTCCCAAGTGTCCTCACCTCCTCATCAGTTTTCCCATCCAACCTTCACTAATGCAATTTCTTTCGTTTCATAATTTTTGTGTGCTCTTTCTTGCAATCTGAACTAGATATTATTTCATAGCCATATCGTGATGCAAATAATCTCGAGTGTAACTGACTACCTGTAAAGGATCACAGGTATATCTTCTCGACATAGAGACATGGAACAAATCATGGGCATCTATAAAATTTGTTGGGATCTCTACCGTGTATATTGTTTCTCCAATTCATTCTAAAAATTATTAATGGGCCTACATATCTTGGACTTAATTTACATTTCTTGTTGAACCTTAGAACACCTTTAGTAGGAGAAACTCTTAGAAACACATAATCTCCAAGTTCAAACTACAATGGTCTGTGCCTTGAATCTACATAGCTCTTTTGCCTTCTCTCAGCGGTTCGAATCTTCTCCTTTATAAATCTTACCATTTTCGTACATTGTTGTACTAATTATATCCCCAAAACCTACCTTTCTCCTACCTCGTGCCAATTCAAGGGTTTTCTACATGGTTTTCCATACAAAGTTTCATATTGTGTCATTCTAAAGCTTGCATGATAGCTAATATTGTAAGCAAACTCTACCATTCCTAAATGATGTTCCTAATTGCCTACGCAAACTAAACAACAAGCCCTTAACTTATCTTGTAATGTCTTAATTGTTCCTTCTGTTTGACTATCAATTTGGGGGTGATATGTAGAACTGTATCTTAATTTTGTGCCGATCAAATGTTGAAAACTCCTCCAAAATCCTTACGTGAATCTTGGATCTCTATCTGAGACTATAGTTACTAGAATCACATGCAACAGTACTATCCTATCTACATATAATCTGGCTAGCCAATCTGGTCTCCAAGATATACTCATAGCTAACAACCTGACACTTCCGTTAATCCATCAAGAAAGACAGAAATTCCATTATGACCTACTGCCATCCTCGGCAATCCCATAACAAATTCCATAACAGTATTATCTAATTTCCATTGCGGAATCGGCAATGAATGTAGCAATCCCCTTGAGCTTTGATGTTCTGGTTTCACTTGCTGACATGTTAGACATCTGGCCAAAAATTCTGCTATTTCTTATTTGGCCGCAAAAAATGCTTTTTCAAATCTTGATTCATCTTTGAATTACTCAAATGAATTGAGAATCTAGATTTATGCACTTCCTCTAGCACTTTCTGCTTCAATTCTACTTTCTCTAGGACATATAGTCAACCTTTGAGTCTTATCACACAATCATTATCAATAGTGACTCCTTCCATCTTCATAATTTTAGCCAAATTTTCATATGTTCTCAAGGCTTCAACTATCTGATACTACAATGATGGTTCCACTGCACTAATGGCTAATACTACTTGTTGATAATTAGGAACAAATAAAGAATTCTTGCCACATCCTCATACAACTTCCATTCTCTAATAATCATCTGACTCAGAACTACCTTCCTACTCAATGCATCTACAACCACATTTGCTTTGCCTGGATGATAACCTAAGATGAAATTATAATCCTTTCAATATCCCATCAACCTACACTGCTTGAGATTCAATTCTTTCCTAGAGAAACTATACTTCAAGCTCTTTGTGACCTATGAAAATTTAAATCCTTTCACCATACAAGTAGTGCCCCCAAGACTTCAATGCAGAAAACTACCACCGCCAGTTCCAAATCATGAGTTGAGTAATTCTCTTCATGGCACTTCAATTGTTTAGATACATATGCCACAACTTTTTCATTCTGAATTAATACTACCCCAATTCCTCTCTTAGAAGCAATTGTATATAACACAAATCCATTGCTTCCTGATGGTAATTCCAATATAGGTGTTGTAGTTAACCTTCTTTTCAATTCCATAAAGCTCCTTCGGTACTCTGTTGTCCACACAAATGGTACACCTGTCCTAGTCAACTTTGTCATTGGGGCTGCAATCTTTGAGAAATGTTGAATAAATCGCCTGTAGGAACTTGCTAGACCCAAAAAGCTTCTGATTTCTGTTACTGTCTTCGGTTCATCCCATTTCAATACTGTTTCAACCTTAGTTGCATCCACTACTACTCCTTCTCTAGAAATCACATGACCTAAGAATTGGATCTCTTTTATCCAAAACTTGCATTTATTGAACTTGGTGTACAAATGGTGCTCCCAAAAAGTCTACAAGATGACCCTCAAATGTGTTGAATGCTTTTCTTCTTATGACGAATGTACCAAAATATCATCAATAAATACTACATTAAACTTGTCTAATTATGGAAGAAATATCATATTCATCAAAATTCATAAAAGTTGTTGGAATATTAGTCAATCCAAAAGAAATAACCACAAACTCATAATGACTGTATATTGTTCTGAATGTTGTCTTACCAATATCTTATTCTCTGATCCTCAACTAATGGTACTCTGACCTTAAATGAATCTTGTAAAACACATTAGTTGATGACAGTTGGTCAAGCAAATCATATATCCTTATAAGTGGGTATTTATTCTTGATAGTGACCTTATTCACATCAGGTTACAACCATTGCCTCATAGGCTTCTAACTAGTCCATACCTAAAATAACATCATAGTCCTTCACCTGTAGGGCATATATTCTAATTTACAACTGATTTCCTTGATCATTGTGGGAACCTCATCTAAATAACTAGAAGTAAGCATATAACCACCCAAAAGAATCTCCACAATCAATTTACAATGTTTCTCTTCTAAGGGATGTACTATAGTATCCATAAAATCTTCAAAAATAAATGAATGAGATGCACCAACATCAACTAATATTCTTGCAAAAAATTCAAAAATAGGCAATATACCTTCAATCAAATTTGATGCCTCGGCCTGAGCTCTAATGATTGCCATAACTCGCCCCCAACCTCTCAGGAACAACGAACCTCTACCTCCACCTACTGGTGGTTGTTGCTACTATTGATGTTGTTGTGGTGGTGCTCGACCATACTCCCTCAGATAAGGACAATTTCTAATCGGATGTCCTTGATGTCCATAATCATAGAACTTGTAACCTGAAGGAATCGATGGCTATCTGGTTGTACTCTCCTGTGACTCCTCAGGCTCTGGCCTATATCTTCTGCTCTACTACTGTGGCTGCCTACCACCTCCCCTAGGTCTGAACAACTTCATCAATTCTGAACTTGACAATGATACTCTGGATGGTGCTTTATCTTTGCTGATGCTCAGGGAACGCTGTGGAAGTCAGAAACTACCAGACTCACCTAACTGTCTTGGCTAAATAGTCCTCTCTAGAATAGCTGGTCTCTGAGCCGTTGGCTCCACATTCTCACACATAAGAGGTACCATTGCATCTTTTAATTCTGGTCTTAATCTTTTGATAAAATACTACACCATCATAGTGGTATCAGTAACCACATATGGTGCATACCTACTCAATGCCATGAACAACATTTAATATTCTAGCATGGACAAGTTCCCTTACTGCAATGCTCTAAATTGCTCCCTTTTCGCCTGTTGAACCTAGACTAAATAGAAAATATCATTGAAACCCTAAGTGTAATACTCCAGGTTCCCATCTCGTATTATGGGTGACTGGCTCCTAACGCATTCAGTCGGGGCGACATGTTAGTAACGCATCAGTGGGTCTTACATGTTAATGCTTGTAAGGTGTCTTGGCCCTGTTACGTGTTAGTCCCCATCGTGTTCCGTGTCGCATCCAATTAGTTGGATGTATTAGTCTTCTTTGTTGTCATTTGACACCTGTCAACATGGCAAACGTGTCAGTACGACATTCTGATTGTTGTGACCTTTCTTGTGGACATGTTGGTCTCACGATAGGGTAACAGGAGGTGTTAAGGATGTTAACGCGGCATGTCCGTCTGAGGCATTCTGGGTGCCGAAGGCTTAAAGCCTTAGTGGACACTCCTTTCTTCCTCTTCTTCCCTCTCTATTCTCCCCTCTCCCTTTGGAGAGAGATTTCCTCCTCCCTTCCCTTGTGTGTCTTAAGCGAGATCAGGGTGGCCCAACATCATGGAGCTTGCGTGGAATGAGGAGGAGCTGGCCATTCATACGAGAAGGTCCATAATGGGTTGGTTTCTCTGTTTGATGGTAGGGATGCTTCTTCCCTTCTTGATCTTAGTGGATCGGTGCTACTTTGGGTTTCTTGATGTTTTTCCTAGCTTCCCCCTACTCCCCTCCCCCATGTGGTGTGTGTAGTTTGTGTAGGTCTTTGGGATGCTGCATCCCAGGGTATGCCTTTGCACTAGTAACGAGCCAACCTTGAGCGACTCATAACCATAGAAGGCGTCAGCTCAGTCATATTTGTTAGTGTCGTGGTGTGTCTATCTGATGCGTTCATGTTGTGACTGGGCGTCTAAACAATTTCATGCCGCGGTCAATTCCTCTGATGCATTTGGGTTTCATATGATGTTGTAAGGCCCTCGCATTTTGTTGCATTATTTTATTTCGTGTAAATAATTCATGTTTGTGTATGCATAGATGTACATATCTATGTATGTATTAACTAGTTATACTTATGTGTGCATGTGTATAATTAGTTGTAAATAATGTATGAATTGCATGGTGATAGTCTGTACATGATAGCATATGTATGGCATGTATATGTGTATAAGTTAAGCATGGTTTCTGCATGTTTTGAGTTCTGGCCGAAGGACCCAATTGGCGTCCACATGGATGGACGTCTATGCTGAGTCAGCATCCACCTCGATGGACGCTAATGCTTAAGTCAACGTCCATTGATATGGACGTTAAGATCCCTGACATGCATGCATACAAAGCCCGAATTTTCGGGGACAAGCAACCCCAGCCATTGGGGAGCTGTCCCCAACGGCTGTGAAGGCCTCACATCACCCCTGTGGGAAAGGAGAGACCCCTCTCCTTTAAACCAACCTCCCCTTGCAAACCCCAGAGCTCTCTTTGGGCTCCTTGCAAAGAGGAGAAGAAGAAAAAACCTTGTTCTGGTCTGTGAGAAAAGCTGGACTTTGCAAGCTCGGATCCATCAGTGTGAAGGTGTTCCCGGCGTTCTATTGCAACAAGGAGGTAGCTGGAACATCGAGGAAGAGTTCCCCGACCTTGGCTTGCTGAGGAGACTGATCAAGAACCCGGAGGAAGACATTTTTGGAGGCTTCTTGGGACTGCCCAAGGAGAGCTTCTACGAACCCTAGATCCCTTTGGAGTATTTTCAGAGGCAAGTAACCTACACACATCGTCCTTGTAGATGTCTAGTAGGGTTTTCTTATTTTTACACATTTTTTCTCGTGTCCTAGATCCCCCATTCTTCTTGTATTTGGAGCTCGGTCTGTGCTCCTGCACAGATAGGAACTTGGAGTCAAGGCCTCATGCCGCCTAGATCTCCAGTCTGCGTCCAGCGATCTTACCGTCCAACTCCTTGAACGGCCAGAGATTGACGTTAAGTTCTTCAGGACAGAACAGTGAGCTGTTCTTTCTGATATATGACTATTTTTTGATGACTTTTCGCGATGAGGATATAATGTAACTCCTATATCTATGTACCCTAGTTAATGTGGTGTGTGGGAGAATGATTTTGCATATTTTGTGGATGGTAGAGTTTATTAGTTTATTGAAATGCATGTGGAAGAAATAGCCATGTATGTTTCCCCCACTATCCTAATGATCCGTGGGAAATTTGGATGCCCTAATTTTGTTAGACCATGAGTGGGTGATTCAGTTTGTGCTTTGAATTTCTGGGAATTTCTCCATGCTCACATGATTTACTGAAATTTCTAAAATGGAATTAGAAAACATGCGTAGGTCTTGTAAAATCTCCTGTAAATTGTGTATTGTGTAATAATCCGGGAAATTTCTGTGGTGTTGTGTATGTTGGGTTCAGGGCTACGAACTGTTAAACTGAATATTCATGTGGTGTGCCATGATAAATTGAATTCGAATGATATGAGGATTGATATCTAATTTTCTGTAATTGCATTATGAGTCAGAAAAATGTGAAAATTTGCATGTGAAGTCATAAACCTGTAATCAGCATGTGGTTAAATTTCAGGCTGTTTGGACAACTGTAGAATGCAATATGAAACTTCCATGCGAAAATATGTGAATAATGCATGCTATTGTGAAAATGATTTGAAATGCGGTGCAACCTGATTTATGCAACTTACTGAATGTGTAATCTCTGTCATCTGTAGTATCATGCTAGGAAAACAGAGCCATGTGTGTGAATGAGAGAATGTAAAGATGTGTGTGCGCCATGTGTAAATATGTGTGTAAAAATCGGTATGTGTAATGTGTAAGACTGTGCCAAGTGTGATACTGCTTCCATAGAGGGCCGTGGAACCGTACCATGGAAAAGTCCCCATGGAAGGTTCAATGTGTTAAGATCCTAAGGGCATTAGGATGAAATCCTGGAGGTGGACAGTACCACTGGTTAGGGTGGAGACTTGTTCTCCCAGTCTGCGCAGTCCAAGAGTCGTCACTATATTGCCTAGGTGACGTCTATGTGTATGTGATGTGTATGTGTCCTTCTATGGTGGTTTGGACTATGTGTCACGGCACTAAAGTGTAATATGTGAAATGTGAAATGTGAATGTGATCATGTGTAAATTGTGTAGTGTGAACATGTGTAATGTGTAATGTGTAAAGAAGTGAACTATGTGAATGAGAAATTGTGCAATATGTGAAACTAATGTATTAGATGATGAAATGGTGATCCATGATATGTTATGTTAACTTGTGTCATAACAGCAACCTAATCGTAGTTATGAAAATGCTTTACATGTGTACAAATGCGTAGAATCCATGCTAGTAGCATTTCTTACTTATGTCTAAATGTTTCCATGTTTAAGCGCCACCATGATATAGTTAATTGAGATTGTAGCTCTCATGTGATTTGTTGTGAACTTCTAATTCATGCCAAAACAGCAAGCTAAAAGTGTATAAAATGATAATGTGCATGTGCAAGAATGTGTAGAAATCATGATAGGAAGGTCTCGTTTCATGTATGCAAGCACACCATGTTTGGTTGCTCTCATGTTTTGCTTAATTGGAGGTAAAAACCTTTATGTGATGGAATAAGTAGGAAGCAATAATAGACGTTTTATTTTGGAAAATCTGAAATCATGAACCATGTGTTTAATTTGTAGAATTACCATGATAGGTTGTCTTTTATAAATGTCCAGCATGCTATATGTTTTGCTTTGTGAAATAGAATGTAGAACCTACTATGATATATGCATGTATGATATGTGTGGTGTTATTCTGAGTCTTTTAGACTCATTACTTGCTTCGGCATACAAGTTTGGTTGGTGACGCTACACCATTAGAGGAGGCAGTGGAGAGCGACTCCGAGTGTGGAGACTCTCTTTGGAGTTCACTTGTGACATTTTTTGATTTCTAGTATGTATTGTAAGGCATGTATGTGAATTATCATGTAATCATGGACAAACTATGTATTTTAGTTTAGCAATTCTTATGTGGATTAAGTGACTTTAGATCTTTAAATGTTTTCATGAATCATGTATGTTAAATGTGGATGATGAGATGAATGAAAGAGATGGTTCTTTTACTTCTGCTACTCTGTATTTATATTTGTGTGTATCTCAATGTATGATATTGTTTGGGTAAATGCCCCACTGTGATAACGTTCACTAAACCGACGTGAGTTGGTATAACCGTACCGTTATAATGAGGGTCGTCACAGAGATTGGTATCAGAGTGACCGATTGTGATTATACATGAATATATATAAATCATCATCTTCATTACATGCTAAGTCTACATAGGCATGTCCACATGTGTAGAATTGATTAATAATGAATGAAAAATAGATAAGAAAATGGCTAAGAAATAAATTAGCATAGCTCTAATGGTGGCTGAAATTTATTGCAGCCATGGCTTTGAGAGGTATACGTGGTGGTGTGCCTGCTCGTGAGGGCGAGTAGAGACATGAGGATCGGACGGAGCAACAGGCCCCGGCACCGCAAGGACCTGTACTTCCCCCACCGCCGCCTGTGGATTATGGAGTATTCATGCAAGGGCTGGTGCAAGCCATGCAGACGCAGGCTGATACTCAGGCAGCACTCCAGGCACAGTTGGAGGCTCAGGTTAGACTAATAAAACAACTAGTAGTCTGTGTTATTTAAATTTTCATAATGTTGTGTTAAATATGAAATTGCTCGTTGTTTGATGTAGCAGGCTCAAGTTCCAGCTCAGGACCATGGTGGACCTTCCATCATGGAGAGATTCAAGAGGATGCTACCACCTTCTTTCAAGGGGGAGAGCGATCCATTGTTGGCAGAAAGCTGGATGAGGGAGATAGAAAAGATCTTCCGAGCCATCAGGTGTGCCGATGAGGATAAGGTCACATTAGCCACCTACATGCTACATGTATGCTTTAGTTTATATGATTGTGTGTTCTGTTAAGTTAGATTTGTTTAGATGGTGCTTATGAACGGTGTACTGCAGGAAAGAGCCGATGTATGGTGGGCTTCATTGCTACGTACCCGGTTTGAAGACGACGCGGTTGATGTTGCTTGGGACGAGTTCGTGAGGCTCTTTCGGGCCAAGTTCGTCCCCGAGCATATTCAAGATCGGATGGAGCAGAAGTTCCTCTCTTTGGCTCAATGCTCTATGACCGTGCTAGAGTATGAGGCAAGGTTTGCAGAACTATCTAAGTATGCACCTCATATTGTGGCAGATGAGCGCAGGAAAGCAAAGAAGTTCGTGATGGGCCTGAAGCCATCACTGAGGACGAGGCTAGTGGCGTTCGACCATCGCACCTTGGACGAGGCACTTAGTGCTGCTTGCAGACAGGAGGGTGAGATGGAGCAATACCTTGAAGAGAAGAAGGCTTCGCAAAAGAGACCTGCAGCCACGTTCCAGCGACAGGACAAGAAGAAAGCGGTGTACCAGACACAACAGCGATCAATAGCAGTCGACAATGCTCAGGTACCCTCTGTACGTTCCCCTGGTGTGAAGAAAGAGTGTCCCCACTGTGGGAAGACACATGGTGGTTCCGAATGTTGGATGATTGCGGGAAAGTGCTTGAAGTGCGGAAGCAGCGACCACAAGATCAAGGATTGCCCAAGACTTCAACAGGGAGTTCAGCGCGGAGCGCCAGCCCCAGCAGTAGCGGCAGCAGCGCCAGCTACAGGACGACCAGGAAGGCCTCGAGCCCCAGCTCGAGTGTTTGCTTTAGCGCGCGAGGATGCCGAGCAGGCGGAGCATGTCACCGAAGGTACGGTTTTACTTCTACGTGTGCACGCTCGGGTTTTGTTTGATATGGGTGCTACCCACTAGTTCATTTCCGAGCGGTTCGCTAGGCAGGTAGCTCTAGAGTCAGGCATAGAGTCTGAGGAGTTAGAGGTCCCTTTGTCTGTGCACACCCCTACGGGTACGGTATCGACTAGGAAGAGAATTCCGTCGTTACCTGTGTGCATTGAGGATAGAGTCCTAGATGGGTGTTTCTTCTTGCTAAAGATGAAGGACTATGATGCTATTCTTGGTCTGGATTGGCTAGAGGAGCACTATGCGCTAGTAGATTGTCGTGGGAAGAGGATTGTTTTCTGCATTCCTGGTGAGGATGAGTTCTCTCATCCCTTGCCAAGGAAATTGGCAGGAAAGTTAGTCATCTCTGCCATGAAGGCGATGCGCATGGTAAACAAGGGTTGTGACGCTTTTCTTGCCAACGTGGTATTAGTACCTAAGGCTGATGAGTCACCTACTCTTGCAGAGATTGATGTATTGCAGGATTTTCCAGATGTATTTCCTGATGACTTGTCTGGATTGCCACCGGATAGAGAGATAGAGTTCACCATAGAGTTGCTTCGGGGCACCTCTCCTATCTCAAAGGCTCCATATCGGATGGCACCTGCGGAGTTAGCCGAGTTAAGGAGGCAGTTGCAAGAGTTGCTAGATAAGGGGTTTATTCGCCCTAGTGTTTCCCTTGGGGCGCACCTGTATTATTCGTCAAGAAGAAAGACGGGTCACTTAGGTTATGCATTGACTACAGAAAGCTGAACCAAGTGACTGTAAAGAACAGGTATCCCTTACCTCGTATTGATGATTTGTTTGACCAGTTGCAAGATGCATCAGTCTTTTCTAAGATTGATTTGCGATCTGGGTATCATCAATTGAGGATTCGGAGTGAGGATGTGTCCAAGACGGCATTCAGATCCGTTATGGACATTATGAGTTTTAGTTCTTCCTTTCGGATGACCAACGCCCCTGCAGCGTTCATGGATCTCATGAACAGGGTGTTTAGGCCGTATCTAGATAGTTTTGTTGTGGTGTTTATAGATGACGTGTGGTCTACTCTCTAGGATGAGGCCACACACAGTCAGCATTTGAGGGTAGTATTAGAGGTTCTTCGTGAGCACAAGCTGTATGCTAAGTTCAGCAAGTGCGATTTTTGGTTGCACGAGGTTCATTTCCTCGGGCATGTTATCTCCGGTGCTGGTGTTGCAGTTGACCCAGCAAAGGTCCAGGCAGTTATGGATTGGGAGGTTCTCAAGACCCCTTCGGAGATTCATAGTTTTCTGGATTTGGCTAGTTATTATCGGCGATTCATTGAGGGATTTTCATCCATCGCCGCCCCATTGACTCAGCTCACCAGAAAGGGAGTGAAGCTTCTCTGGTCCGAGAAGTGTGAGAGTAGTTTTCAATTGTTGAAGACTAAGCTCACGTTAGCTCCGGTGTTAGTCTTACCGAGCGGTGTAGAGGGTTTTGCTATCTACACGGATGCGTCTCGGATTGGTTTAGGCTGTGTGCTAATGCAGCAAGGAAGGGTAGTGGCTTATGCTTCTCGTCAGTTGAAGGAGCATGAGAAGAACTATCTGACTCATGATTTGGAGCTCACAGCAGTGGTTCATGCACTAAAGATCTGGAGGCACTATCTTTATGGTGTCAGATTTGAGGTGTTTACCGACCACAAGAGCTTGAAGTATCTTTTCTCCCAAAAGGAATTAAACCTGAGGCAGAGAAGATGGATTGAGTTCTTGAAGGACTATGACTTCGACCTTCAGTGTCATCCTGGGAAGGCGAATGTCGTAGCGGATGCTCTGAGTAGAAAGAGGCCATCTCTCCAGCAGGATTGGAAGATGTTGGAGGATGCGGCTTGCGGTTGACTGAGTTAGAGCCATTGCTATGCCAAGCTTTTGTAGCTCAGTTATCTCTTAGGTCCTCAGTTTTGGATGAGGTGATCGAGCAACAGAAAGCCGACCCTAGACTCTTAGAGTTAGTGGGCAAGGCAGGCATTGCTCGTGATGAGGACGGTGTGATTAGATTCCATCACCGTGTTTGTGTCCCTGATTTGGTAGATGTCCGTGAGCATGTGTTAGCGGAGGCGCATAGATCGCAATTCTCTATTCATCTGGGTAACACTAAGATGTACCAGGATTTGAAGAGGTCCTTTAGGTGGTCTGGCATGAAGAGGGATGTAGCGGATTATGTATCCCGGTGTTTAGTATGCCAGCAAGTAAAGGCCGAGCGACAGCGACCATCCGGCCTTATGCAAAGGATGGAGATCCCAGTGTGGAAGTGGGAAGCTGTCACTATGGACTTTGTTTCGGGTTTGCCTCGATCTAGAAGGGGCAATGACTCGATTTGGGTAGTTGTAGATAGATTCTCGAAGAGACTGCGCATTTCTTACCTATGAAGAAGAAGCAGTCGGTTGAGAGCTTAGCTAGATTGTATGTTAGTAGTGTGGTTTGATTGCATGGTGTGCCAAAGTCGATCATTTCGGATCGAGATCCGAGATTTACTTCAAGGTTGTGGAAGGGTCTTCAGCATGCGTTAGGTTCGGAGCTGAAGCTCAGTTCGGCGTTTCATCCCCAGACTGATGGACAGTCCGAGAGGACTATCCAGACGCTCGAGGATATGTTGAGGGCGTGTGTACTGGATTGGAAGGATGATTGGGAGCGTCATTTACCTCTAGTGGAGTTCGCATACAACAACAGCTTTCATGCGAGTATTGGTATGGCTCCATTTGAGGCGTTGTATGGTAAGCCATGCAGATCTCCTTTATGTTGGGAGGAGACCGGTGATAGGCAGCTGATCGGTCCGGAGTTAGTTCAGGAGACTTCGGATAAGGTCCAGCTTATCAGGAAGAGGCTTGATGCGGCACAGGATAGGCAGAAGAAGTACGCCGACAACAGAAGGAAGGATTTGGAGTTCGAGGTGGGTGAGTATGTCTTCTTGAAGATATCACCTACTCGTGGTGTCGTCAGATTTGGCAGGCATAGTAAGCTGAGCCCTAGATTCATTGGCCCGTATGAGATTCTCAGACGATTGGGCAGCGTGGCATATGAGCTAGCTTTACCCCCAGCTTTAGCTAGTGTTCATCCCGTCTTCCACGTTTCTATGCTCAGGAAGTATGTCCGAGATCCATCTCATGTGATCAGTCATGAGCCAGTGGGGATTCAGCCAGATTTGTCGTATGTGGAGCAACCAGTAGCTATTCTTGACCGGAAGGTTCAGCATCTTGGAAGAAGAGGATTGCGTCGGTGAAAGTTCTATGGCGGAACTTCTCGCGAGAGGAGGCTACTTGGGAGCTTGAGGATGCGATGAAGAAGAAGTATCCCCGTTTGTTTGAGTAGTTTTGTTTTAAACTTCGAGGACGAAGTTTCTTTAAGGGGGAGAGGGTGTAAGGCCCTCGCATTTCGTTGCATTATTTTATTTCGTGTAAATAATTCATGTTTGTGTATGCATAGATGTACATATCTACGTATGTATTAACTAGTTATACTTATGTGTGCATGTGTATAATTAGTTGTAAATAATGTATGAATTGCATGGTGATAGTGTGTACATGATAGCATATGTATGCCATGTATATGTGTATAAGTTAAGCATGGTTTCTGCATGTTTTGAGTTCTGGCCGAAGGACCCAATTGGCGTCCACATGGATGGACGTCCATGCTGAGTCAGCATCCACCTCGACGGACGCCAATGCTTAAGTCAAGGTCCATTGATATGGACGTTAAGATCCCAGACATGCATGCATGCAGAGCCCGAAATTCCAGGGACAAGCAACCCCAGCCATTGGGGAGCTGTCCCCAACGACTGTGAAGGCCTCACATAACCCCTGCGGGAAAGGAGAGACCCCTCTCCTTTAAACCAACCTCCCCTTGCAAACACCAGAGCTCTCTTTCGGCTCTTTGCAAAGAGGAGAAGAAGAAAAAAACCTAGTTCCGGTCTGTGAGAAAAGATGGACTTTGCAAGCTCGGATCCATCAGTGTGAAGGTGTTCCCGGCGTTCTACTATAAAAAGGAGGTAGCTGGAACATCGAGGAAGAGTTCCCCGACCTTGGCTTGATAAGGAGACTGATCAAGAACCCGGAGGAAGACGTTTTTGGAGTCTTCTTGGGACTGCCCAAGGAGAGCTTCTACGAACCATAGATCCCTTTGGAGTATTTTCAGAGGCAAGTAACCTACACACATCGTCCCTGTAGATGTCTAGTAGGGTTTTCTTATTTTTACACAACTTTCCTCGTGTCCTAGATCCCCCATTCTTCTTGTATTTAGAGCTCGGTCTGTGCTTCTGCACAGACAGGAACTTGAAGTCAAGGCCTCTTGCCGCCAAGATCTCCAGTCTGCGTCCAGCGATCTTACCGTCCAACTCCTTGAACGGCCAGAGATTGACATTAAGTTCTTCAGGACAGAACAGTGAGTTGTTCTTCCTGATATATGACTATTTTTCGATGTCTTTTCGCGATGAGGATATAATGTAACTCCTATATGCTATGTACCCTAGTTAATGTGGTGTGTGGGAGAATGATTTTGCATATTTTGTGGATGGTAGAGTTTATTAGTTTATTGAAATGCATATGGAAGAAATAGCCATGTATGTTTCCCCCACTATCCTAATGATCTGAGGGAAATTTGGATGCCCTAATTTTGTTAGACCATGAGTGGGTGATTCAGTTTGTGCTTTGAATTTCTGGGAATTTCTCCATGCTCACATGATTTACTAAAATTTCTGAAATGGAATTAGAAAACATGCGTAGGTCTTGTAAAATCTCCTGTAAATTGTGTATTGTGTAATAAATCCGGGGAAATTTCTTGTGGTGTTTTGTATGTTGGGTTCAGGGCTACGAACTATTAAACTGAATATTCATGTGGTGTGCCATGAAAATTGAATTACGATGATATGAGGACTGATATCTAATTTTCTGTAATTGCATTATGAGTTAGAAAAATGTGAAATTTGCATGTGAAGTCACAAACCTGTAATCAGCATGTGGTTAAATTTCCAGGCATTTGGACAACTGTAGAATGCAATATGAAACTTCCATGCGAAAATATGTGAATAATGCATGCTATTGTGAAAATGATTTGAAATGCGGGTGCAACCTGATTTATGCAACTTATTGAATGTGTAATCTCTGTCATCTGTAGTATCATGCTAGGAAAACAGAGCCATGTGTGTGAATGAGATAATGTAAAGATGTGTGTGCGCCATGTGTAAATATGTGTGTAAAAATCGGTATGTGTAATGTGTAAGACTGTGCCAAGTGTGATACTGCTTCCATAGAGGGCCGTGGAACCGTACCATGGAAAAGTCCCCATGGGAAGGTTCAATGTGTTAAGATCCTAAGGGCATTAGGATGAAATCCTGGAGGTGGATAAGTACCACTGGTTAGGGTGGAGACTTGTTCTCCCAGTCTGCGCAGTCCAAGAGTCGTCACTATATTGCCTAGGTGACGTCTATGTGTATGTGGTGTGTATGTGTCCTTCTAATGGTGGTTTGGAATATGTGTCACGGCACTAAAGTGTAAATATGTGAAATGTGAAATGTGAATGTGATCATGTGTAAATTGTGTAGTGTGAACATGTGTAATGTGTAATGTGTAAAGAAGTGAACTATGTGAATGAGAAAATTGTGCAAATATGTGAAACTAATGTATTAGATGATGAAATGGTGATCCATGATATGTTAATGTTAAACTTGTGTCATAACAGCAACCTAATCGTAGTGATGAAAATGCTTTACATGTGTACAAATGCGTAGAATCCATGCTAGTAGCATTTATTACTTATGTCTAAATGTTTCCATGTTTAAGCGCCACCATGATATTTAATTGAGATTGTAGCTCTCATGTGATTTGTTGTAAACTTCTAATTCATGCCAAATAGCAAGCTAAAAGTGTATAAAACGATAATGTGCATGTGCAAGAATGTGTAGAAATCATGATAGGAAGGTCTCGTTTCATGTATGCAAGCACACCATGTTTGGTTGCTCTCATGTTTTGCTTAATTGGAGGTAAAACCTTTAGTGATGGATAAGTAGGAAGCATGTAATAGGACGTTTTATTTGGAAAAATCTGAAATCATGAACCATGTGTTAATATTTGGTAGAATTACCATGATAGATTGTCTTTTATAATGTCCAAGCATGCTATATTGTTTTGCTTTGTGAAATAAATGTAGAACCTACTATGATTGTGTGGGTTATTTCTAAGTCTTTTAGACTCATACTTGCTTCGGCGTACAGGTTTGGTTGGTGACGCTATACCGTTGGAGGAGTCAGTGGAGAGCGACTCCGAGCGTGGAGACTAGCTCTTTGGAGTCACTTGTAACATTTTGTGATTCATAGTATGTATGTAGTCAGTGTAGGTGAATTATCATGTAACCATGGACAACTATTTATTTTATTTTAGCATTCTTTTATGTGAATAAGTGGACTTTACATCTTTAAATTGTTTCATGAATCTGTATGTTAATGGTACTGATGAGATGAATGAAAGGCATGTTCTTTTCTTCCGCTACTCTGTATTTTTATTTGTGTGTATCTCAATCGTATGATATTGTTTTGGGTAATGCCCCAACTGTTGATAAGTTCACTATACCGCGTGTTGGTATAACCGTATCGGTAGAATGGGGTCGTCACAGATGTTGTCCCATACACACATTCCTAAGGTGTCTGTAGGTGGACATGTTACTATGAAGGATCGATAAAAGATGTGGACAAGATCTAGAAGGGGGGGTTGAATAGATCTATGCCAACTAATGCGGAAGCTAAACCAATTTTGAAATACCTTTGAATCAGAGTTAGATTGAAAGCAAATTTCACAGATCTGAAATGATATTAAGTGAGTTAAGCAATTGGAGTGAGTAAACAGGTTGATTATGGATTCAAACGATCCTATGCATTCATCTAACGAAGAGAAAATTCAAACCACAAACAGACCAATGCACAGAGATTTTTAGGTGGTTCGGAAATCACACCATGTGACTCCTACATCCACCCCTCACACACAGTGAGGATCCACTAACAACCTGGGTAACACCCCACACTGGAGCCTGACAACTCCACAAATGAGTTAGACAACTCACACACTACCTAGAGCAAGACTACTCTAGACTCTGAGCAAGACTGCTCAACCACACAACTTGAGTACGACGACTCAAAAACCTGAGCACACAGGCTCACAACCACTTGCTAGAACAGAAACAACAAGATCCAGATCCTCTAGCAATGATCTGATCTATTAAGGCCAATTCAAGAAATTGATGCAATAGATTATGCACAATTTCTAGAATAGCCAAGAAGAAACAAGAAAGACTCAAGACACGAAGGTGACAGTTCTTGTTCTTCAAGAAAACTCCCTTGTAGAGGCAGAATTGGAAGAATCTTGATCACTTGAAGTCCCTTGGCCGATGCTCTGCAACTTTGATATTGGGATCTTCCTTGAGTGCTTCACAATTGCTGGCTTCTACTTGATCTGCTCCTTTTGAAGTTGATCCTAATGCTTCATGTTGATCAATCTTCGATCCTTGTGCTTGGAGAAAGGTGAATTGAGGTGTGGAAGCACAAGAGGGAGCAAAACAGGGAGGAGAGACTCTCTGGCCGCCACAACCTGTTTTTGGAGGCTCTTAGAAGGGTCTCTTGTGGAAGGGTGCCCTTTAGGAGGGTATTTATACCCTAAATATCCGAAAGATACCCTTGGGGTATGTGGGCACATGATCCAAGGTTGATCCACCATCTCCCTAGGGTGCCACGTGTCCAGGAGGAATCTTAAGTCACAGAGATTCCGGAGTGTGTCGACCTGCCCAAGAGGTGTGTCGACACACTGTCCCAAACTTGCAAAACAGTTCCCTGGAAGAGGTCTCTAGTGTCGACCTGAGATGAGGTAGTGTCGACCTGCTGTCCCAGACAGCAAAACAGGCCTTCTGGGAAGGCTATCTAGTGTCGACACTATCTGATTTGGTGTCGACCTGAGATGGAAATCTGTTCATTGTTTCTCTGGAACCTGTCTCTAGTGTCGACCTGCTCTGGACTCGTGTCGACCTGAGATGGACTTTTCTTCACATTTCTGCCTTTGTTCTGAACCATTGTGTCGACACCAAGGATGGTTGTGTCGACACTACCTTTGCAGAAAATGTTGTTCCTGAGAAAATAACACATAAATCATTAGTTAAGTATATTATCATGAATATCAATGATAAATGTGCTTGGAAACATGCTTTTTGAATATTGTAATTTCAGGTGATGTATTTTACATGTTCCAATGGTTATGCATTAAAATCACAGCTTGTCATCATCAAAATATGAGGGGAAATGATTTGTATTCACACTCAACCCAACAATCTCCCCCTTTTTGATGATGGCAACTTAAGTTCATTTGGAATTGGAAGATTTCAATGAGATGTGATTTCAAGCATTTTCATTTTCTTTATATTTATACTTGTCAAGGACCTTTGAACATTTTTAGTGACATTGAGATTTATACACATTTGAAATACACAGGTCAAGCAGCTTGACAAGCATTCATCACATTCAAATTCATTCAAAGATTTGCAATCACATTCAAGGCACATAGATAGGCACAAAATTTCTATTCATTTCATTTCATTCATGATGTGAACATTACAATCTTTCAAACAAACTTCTCCCCCTTTGACATTATCAAAAGATTACATTATTGGGGGAGGAGGAGGAGGAATGGGTAACAAAATAGTCTCAATATCCGTTAGCCTCTTTTCCATTGAAGTTAAACTAAACTTCATCTGAGCTTGGATAGTTGAGAGTCTTGTGTGCAGAAGATGCTCCATTCTCTCTGAGTTTTCTGACATGGCAGCTTGAAGTGCACTGAATTCATTTGTCATTGGCTGTGATGAAGATGAAGATCCAGCTGACCAACCAGGCCTATTCAATACTTTGAATTCTTTCTTGAGTGCAGACATCTCTCCATCTATGTGAGCAGAGAGATTCTTCATGCTCTCCAGGTCATCTACCAAATGTGCAAATGATAGTCTTGTTTTGCTTATCTGAGATAGTGTCTCCTTGGTGTTGAAGACATCTGCTTGGGAATTTGCCAAAATTCCCTGAAGAACTATTTCTAACTCCTTTGATGCTCTTTCAGTTCTATAGAGGCATCTCCCAATGTGCCAATCAACCTGTTGAACCTTTGGGCAGCATGGTCTGAGGCTGCCTTTTGCTCAATGAACTTAGCAGATACTGTGTTCTCCAATCGCTGAATCCTCAACTCAAAATTTGCTGACATGGTCTGAATAGAGGTGTTCAAAGTATCAAATTTGTCATTTAAGAAAGTGAACAACTCTGGTGGAACAGAAGGTCCACCAAAGGATGAGGATGCATGAACTGGATGTTGTGGAGAAAATGTTGGGATTTCAGGTTCAAGGTTCATGGAGGAGGAGGGCTGAGGTTGAGGAGAGTGAGGGGCAATGAAAGGTTCCTCAACTTCATCTGCCACATGAGGCTGATCCTCATGTAGAGGAGGCTGGTCCTCATGAACTTGAGGCTGATCCTCTGGAGCTGGAGGCTGTTCCTCTGGTATTGGAGGCTGTTCCTCTTGAACTGGAGGCTGATCCTCCTGAGCCACATGGGCCTCTACTGCAGCTGGCCCTCTCCTTACTTGATCACCAACAATCCTAAAGCCCATGAATTTTGAACATGCTTAAAGCAATAGATGTTGGACTTAGGAATCTTCTCAGATTTTTCATTCTCTAAAGACACACCAAAGTGTTTGAAACTTGAGTGAGATGGGCTGCATATGGGAGGGATCTATGCAAGTCTTCCCTAGTGGTCTCAGAGATAATCTGGTACATGATGACATGGAGATTTATCTTGATGTCCTTGCTCATACAATACAGCACAAACCTTTGAATATCAGTGAGCCTATCTCTCCCACCACCTTGGGGTGTGATGATGGTAGTGAGCATGTGATGAGTAAGCCTCAACACAGGGGGAAAGGTGTTGGTATTGAATTTTGTAACATGGGTTTGCTTAGGATCAGACTCATCTGCAGGCAAACCAGTCATGATGGAATAGGCTTCATGAAGGTTGAATTCAAAGTGGTGGTAGTCTTCTCCTTCATCTGGAATCTTGAAAATAGTGGCTGCTATGCTGTTGGCATGTCTATGACAATTCCCTTAACCTTTGACAGGTACCCTTCATCTGTACATTCCAAATTCTGATAGAATTCTTGGACAAGTCTAGGGTATGATTCGAAATTCTGATATAAAAGACTGCCAAGACTGGAATTTGAAGAAATTCAAGACTTCAGGGAATGCAGCAATGAGTTCACTGTCATCCAAATCCACTGCCCTGGGTTTCAGGATGGTCTTCCCGGCACTTAGGGGTTTGGAAGGAGGTCTCCTAGAGGGCTGGGAGGACTCTGATGATGAGGATGAGGATGATGATGAGGATGTGGACTTCTCAGAAACTTCAGGAGAAGAGTCCAGGGTTTTCCTCCTAGGGTACATAGACCCTCGACCTTGACCAGAAGAGGATGCCCTACCTCTCTTAGCAGATGAAGATCCTGGCTGCTCTGCAGGATCATGGCGACGCTTTGTTCTCCTTTCAGTGGAAGAACATCATCTGCCGGATTGGGCCTTGCCGAAGCCCTTGATTTTGCTCCACGGCGAGGAAGCTGCTTGGTGCCATTGAAGCAGAGTGGAATCGGGGATGTTGGAGAGAGAGGAATGAGAGAAGATGGATGGAGATGAGTTGGAGAGAGAAGAGATGGAAGGGTTCAAATCGCCTGCCGGAAACCCAGGAGAATGGCGACCGTCGGGTCGACCTGGAGAAGAAAAGGGGGTTTTGATAACCTACCCCGCAGGAACAACACGCGCTTAACCGGCGCCACGGTTTAATTGAGTCTGGCAGGGGTCAGTGTCGACACTAGAGGAGGTGAGTGTCGACCTGAGTCAAAGTGTGTCGACACTAGATGGAGTAGTGTCGACCTGGCCTGATGAAATTTTTTGGATTTGAGTATGGAAAAAATTATGAGACTTTTGGGACATCTTTATAATGATAAGCAATGAGTGGAATAATCATTTCAAGGATTTTAAGAGACTAAAAAATTCATTTGTTAAATTTTGCAAAAATTCAACACAATTCAAGTTTTACACAATATCCAACAGGATATGAGCATTCAGTGACTTGAGTCATTAAAATGATGATTTGAGGGATATAATACATTTGATAAATCAACTTCACACTACCATATTCTTCAAGTCCAAAGAAAAAAAAAATCCTTTTAGACAGAAATCAAGTGTGTTGAAAGTAAACATCTTTTTAAGAACAACTTGATGATGGACAAGAGTGATCTTTTTAAAACAATTCTCCAAAGATATACACATTTTGTTTTTGAAAACAAACTTCAAATGAGATGCATCTTGTTCACTCAAGAACTAATGCTTTTCACACACTATAGTCTTGGATACTAAAGATTTATCCATTATCAAGTCTCAAAGGGTAAATGATGACTTTTGACATGAAAATATACGTTTTTTAGACGCCAATATTTCCAGTTACTCAGTCATCATCAAAAAGGGCATATTTATTTGTTTTACATTTATTTTTAATTTTTAATCCCTTTTGAACAGATAGCATTAGTGCCTCATGACATACATGGCACTTCATTCATTGTGAAGGTGTGCAGTTTCTCAACACATGTGCCATTGCTCTGTTGAATTGATAAATTTTGGAGAGTTTTTGAAAAAAGATATCATCTATATCCAACATCAATTGCAAACAAAGCATGTTTAAAATCAAGACACATTATCCTTCAGTCTTAGAAAGAAATCTGAATTTCTATAGTTTTGAAGAATATAGGTGAGAGTTGACAAATGAATGTTGTAGATCACTCAAAGGATCATTTGAGACTCTAGACACTGAATGAGGACATCATGCAAGGAAATTGATGTAATGCAAGAAGAGTTTTGAATTTTTCAAAAGATATGACTTGAATTTTCTAGCTCCCCTGAGATGAGGATTTCAACCACTTTTTATCAGAATAGAGATATGCAAGTTTGAAATCAGAATTAATTCTCTTTGAGCAACAAAAGCTCCCCCAACAATTGCATATTCATTTCTTGGTACTTGGCGGACATATACTCTCGCATAGTGAAAGTGTCCAGACAAGCAGAACTTGTCCTTCTTCAAATCACCATTTGATATACCAAGAAGTTCAACACAATGTGAGTTGAAGAGTTCATTGTCAAAAAGAAATAGAGTGAAATAGAGAGATGATAATGTAAAGGAATCAATGAATAATGATGATGCAAAGAAACTCCCCCTCAGAATATGCCTAACACTCAACCCAATCCTAATGGACATTTACAAAGACCAAGTTCTCTCCTTAAAGATGAGAATCTACTGTCAGGAAGGGTTTTTGTGAAAATGTCAGCAATTTGTTTTTCAGTTTCTATGAAGTGGAGTTCAAATGATTTCTTTGCTACCTCATCTCTCAAGAAATGATGCCTAATTTCAATATGCTTGGTTCTGGAATGCTGAATGGGATTTTTAGACAGATTTATTGCACTTGTGTTATCACATAGAATGGGAACACAACCTAAGTCTTGGTTATAATCAAGAAGTTGATGTTTCACCCAAAGAATTTGGGTTCCACATCTACCAGCAGCAACATACTCAGCCTCTGCAGTTGACAGAGCAACTGAATGTTGCTTCTTAGAAGCCCAAGAAATTAGGCACCCACCTAAGTATAAACACAAGCCACTTGTGCTTTTTCTATCTAATTTACAACCAGCATAATCAGCATCACAATAGGCAATCAAATCTAACTTGCAATTAGCAGGATACCAAATTCCTAAATCACATGTTCCAACAAGATATTTGAAAATTCTCTTAACAGCTAACATGTGACTTTCTTTAGGATTTGATTGAAATCTAGCACACAAACACACACTAAACTGAATATCAGGTCTAGAAGTTGTAAGATAAAGTAGAGAACCAATCATACCTCTGTAGGTCTTTTGGTCTACTGACTTACCATTTGAGTCTTCTTCTAGCTTAGCATTAATAGCAATTGGTGTGTTTGAATGCTTGAGGTTCTGAAAGTCAAACCTTTTCAGAAGTTCTTTGACATACTTGGTTTGACTGATGAAGATCCCCTCATGAGTTTGGTTAACCTGCAATCCCAAGAAAATTTTAGATCTCCCATTAAACTCATTTCAAATTCATTTTTCATTTGAGTGGAAATTCATTACACAGGCCTTTATTGGTTGATCCAAATATTATGTCATCAACATAAATTTGGACAACAATTATTTGATTATTGACTATTTTTGTGAACAATGTTTGATCAACAGTTCCTCTAGAATATCCTTTTTCAAGTAAAAAGGAACTCAAACGGTCATACCAAGCTCTTGGAGCTTGTTTAAGACCATAGAGAGCCTTATGAAGCTTGAAAACATGGTTAGGATGTTTTTCATTTTCAAAACCAGGAGGTTGTTCAACAAAAACATTTTCCTTGATATATCCATTTAAAAATGCACTTTTAACATCCATTTGATAAACTTTGAATTTCATGGAGGATGCAAAAGCAAGGAAAATTCTAACTGCTTCTAGTCTAGCTACAGGGGCATATGATTCTTCAAAGTCAATTCCAAACTCTTGATTGTACCCCTTTGCAACTAGCCTAGCTTTATTTCTAATGACATGACCAGATTCATTCAGTTTATTCTGAAGACCCATCTAGTGCCAATGACTGTTTGGTCACTAGGTCTAGGTACTAATTCCCATACTTTGTTTCTTTCAAATTGATGAAGTTCATCATGCATGGCATTAATCCAATCAGAACTTGATAAAGCTTCATCAATTGATTTTGGTTCAATTTGGAAATTAGAGCTAGTGGGTCTTCTTCAATGGCATGCTGGAATGAAGATCTAGTCCTAACTCTATCATGCAAATTGCCAACTACATTATCTAATGGGTGATCTCTCAAATTCGATGTTCAAATTACCTGTTGAGGGGTACTTAAATCTGGAGCATTGTTACCTGATCCACTTGAAGATGGTGAATTGGTGTTCAAGTTCTCACCAATGTCTTCAAGCTCCTCAACAGTTGGTGAAGAGTCCACAATGAAGTCATCCTCTTCACTGTCTTGTTTATCCCTGCAAGATTTAGAAGTTTAGTTGAAAAGGAATTTTCATCAAATATAATATGAGGAGACTCTTCAACATTTTGTTTTTGAGAATGTACACTCTGAAAGCTCTTGACACTTCTGAATAACCAAGGAAGATGGCTTCCTGACTCTTAGCATCAAACTTGTCAAGATTTTCTTTATTATTGTTGTGTACATAACATTTGCACCCAAAGATTTTGAAATAAGAAACAGTTGGCTTTTTGTTTTTCAATAATTCATAGGGGTTTTTCTTGATTTTTGGTCTGACCAATGCTCTATTGAGAATGTGATTTGCTGTGTTTACAGCTTCAGCCCAGAAGGATTTGGGCAAATTACTCTCAAGGAGCATGGATCTAGCCATTTCCACAAGAGTTCTGTTCTTTCTTTCCACAACTCCATTTTGTCTGGAGTTCTTGGTGAAGAAAACTTGTGGAAAATTTGAAGTTCAGCACATAAATCAGAAAAGATTGGTTTTCAAATTCTCCCCCATGATCAGTCAAAATATTTTTGATTTTATATGAATTTGTTAGGGCAGTGGTACAGAATTTCCTGAACTCAAGGCAAGTATCACTTTTGTGACAAGAAGATAACCCAAGTAAATCTTGTAAAATCATCAATGATTACAAACCCATATCTCTTGCCACTTAGACTTAGAACTCTTGTTGGGCCAAAAAGGTCCATGTGAAGTAGTTCTAGTGGCCTAGATGTGAGTACCTCATTGAAGGTCTTAAAAGATTTCCTTGTTTTTTTCCTTGGGCACAGATCCCACAAACTTGATTTTCAACATTTGAAAAAGATTCAGGAAGACCCTTAACCAGATTCAGCCTTAACAATTTATTTAAAGTTCTGAAACTTGCATGGCCAAGTCTTTTGTGCCAAGTCCATGCAATTTCATCTTTATTAGCAACAAAGCAAAGATTTTCAGAAAAGTTTTTATTAAGGTCGATCATGTAGACATTGTTTTCCTTTTTCCACAAATTTTATTTTATCAGTTGATGAATCAATGATTTTACAGAAATTGGATTCAAACACAACTTTGTGACCTTTGTCACATAGTTGGCTAATGCTTAGCAGATTTAATCAAGACCATCAACTAATAAAACACTATCAACAGAGTTTGAGGAAGTTTGACCAACCTTTCCAGATCCAATGATCTTTCCTTTATTTTTACCTCCAAAAGTTACTGAACCTCCCTCCTTCTCTAGCAGGAAAGAAAATTTAGCTCTATCTCCAGTCATATGTCGTGAGCACCCACTGTCAAGGAACCACACATTTGAATTGGGTGCACGACCTTCCTGCAACATCAATTAGTGGAGAGAAGATTTTGGTACCCAAACAGAGTTGGGACCATCAGAAAGTTTGGACAATGTTAACAAATCTTTTCTCACCCAAATTTGACTTGTTTTTATTTTTGGTTTATAACATTGGTGTTCTCTGTCTTTTTCACTTTCTTCTTTCCTTTAGAATGAAAACACCAGTGTTTTTGTTTTTGGTAGGAGGGGAGGTTTTCATTTGAACATTAGAGTTTAGATGAGGAGGTGGAATCCAAGGATTCTGTGGTACATCAGAAAGTTTGGATAGAAGAATTGGGGATGATACCAACTTGGGTTATGATACCATTGGCTCCAAGAATTGGTCCAATCAGCTTGATGGCTGTCTTGGAGGTCCAAGTTCTTCATTAATGACTTCCTTTGACTTTTTCTTATTTTTCAGATTTTTATTTGAATTTTTTATTTTGTGGTTTGTCTTGGTTGATGTTGAGCAGGTCGACCTCACCTTGTCTGGTGTCGACACAACAGCCACAGAATCCTTCTTCTTGTGGACTGGTGTCGACCTGTCAGGTGACTGTGTCGACCTGGTTAGCTTGCTTTGTTTCTGAGTTTTTGGAATTTTTGGAGTTTTGCTTGATGTTTGTTTATTTCTGTATTCTCAAGATTAGGACTTTGACAAATTCAATTAATGGTGCTTTATCCTTCTTCTCACCAGATTTACCTTTCTTAGGTTCTGTTTGTTAAATCCTAGTCCATGAGAATTGAACTCATTTTTGTTCCCAGCAAGGCCTCCAGATTATCTTTTCCATTTGTGAATGTTTCAATGATTTCATCCTTTTCTCTTAGCTGTTTTTCAAGATTTTGATTTCTTCAATCTTTTGTTGTTTATCTTGATTTTCCTTTTCCAGCTTTTCAGATAATTCTTTGAATTCATTGGTGGCCTTTTGAGAGGCTAGCTTGAGTTCATCAATCAGGTTCAGAATTTTCTTTTTCTTCATTCAGTTCTGTTACTTCATTTTCTAGTTCACAAATTCTTTTGTTGGAACTTTGATTGTGCAAGATGTTTTCAACTTTCTTTTGATGTGTTTATTTTCTTTTCTCATTTCAGAATATTTTCTACTAATTCAGCATATGCATCCTGCCAATCTTCAACTGAAAAGTCTTCGAAAGATGTGCTTACCTTTCCATCCGAACTATTTGCCATGAAGCATATCTCCTCACTTTCAGAGCTTGAGGACTTTTCTTCTTCTTCTTCTTCACTTGAGTCTTCATCAGACCAAGTGGCTACCATGGCCTTCGGCTTCTTGAATTTGTGAATCTTTTTTATGCTTCTCCTTCTTGTTTTCAGGACATTCTCCCTTCATATGTCCTGTCTTGTTGCACCTGTAACAAATGACATTAACATCAGATTTCTGATTCCTATTAGAGTTAACGTTAGAAGAGGAAATATTTCTTTTACTTGATGGGAATTTCTTTTCCCTGAGAATTTTCCTTTTCTGTATTTTAGGAATTTCCTGAATTGCCTGGTCATGAGGGCAAGCTCATCCTCATTGGACTCAGACTCATCAGAACTTGTTTTCTCTTGGTTTTTGTCTTTGTTACTAGATGAGGCCTTTAATGCTACTGGCTTGGTTTTGATTATGTGTTCTTCATTTCTTTTCAAGTTGATTTCATATGTCATTAAAGATCCTATTAATTCATCCAAAGAGATTTTGGACAGATCTTTAGAATCTTCAATAACAGTGGCTTTTGTGTGCCAAATTGAAGAGAGTGAGCGTAGAATCTTTCTTACCAAGTCAGCATCAGTATAGTCCTTACCTAAGGCCTTCAGTCCATTGACTATGATCATAAACCTGGCAAACATTTCAGAGATTGTCTCATTAGACTTCATCATGAACAATTCATATTCTGAGACAAGTATGTTAGCCTTGGTTTCTTTAACCTGAGATGTTCCCTCATAGAGTACCTCAAGTTTATCCACATCTCTTTGGCAGATTTGCACATTGAGATTCTTGAGTACTCTTTGGGGTGAACAGCACATTGAATCATGTTCATGGCACTATAATTCAATGTAGCTCTTCTTATCTGTTCCCTAGTCCAGGTTTCTTCCTCTCCCTGGTTTTCATAGGGTCCTACCTCCACTACTTTCTAGATTTCATAATTTTGGGCTCTTAGAAAAACTTGCATTCTATTTTTCCAATAAGAATAGTCTGTTCCATTAAAGAATGGTGGCCTATTTATGGAATGACCCTCAGCTATGAATCCTCTGGAATCCATTTGATTAAACAGATGGTGCAAAGAAGGAAACACTCAGCAAGCAAACAATCAAGCAATCAAATCACACAAAAGTACTCAGAATCACTCAGATCAAGTGTAAACCCTCTCTGATACCAATTGAAGGATCGATAAAAGATGTGGACAAGATCTAGAAGGGGGGGGGGTTGAATAGATCTATGCCAACTAATGCGGAAGCTAAACCAATTTTGAAACCTTTGAATCAGAGTTAGATTGAAAGCAAATTTCACAGATCTGAAATGATATTAAGTGAGTTAAGCAATTGGAGTGAGTAAACAGGTTGATTATATGGATTCAAACGATCCTATGCATTCATCTAACGAAGAGAAAATTCAAACCACAAACAGACCAATGCACAGAGATTTTTAGGTGGTTCGGAAATCACACCATGTGACTCCTACATCCACCCCTCACACACAGTGAGGATCCACTAACAACCTGGGTAACACAACCCACACTGGAGCCTGACAACTCCACAAATGAGTTAGACAACTCACACACTACCTAGAGCAAGACTACTCTAGACTCTGAGCAAGACTGCTCAACACCAACTTGAGTACGACGACTCAAAAACCTGAGCACACAGGCTCACAACCACTTGCTAGAACAGAAACAACAAGATCCAGATCCTCTAGCAATGATCTGATCTATTAAGGCCAATTCAAGAAAATTGATGCAATAGATTATGCACAATTTCTAGAATAGCCAAGAAGAAACAAGAAAGACTCAAGACACGAAGTTGACAGTTCTTGTTCTTCAAGAAAACTCCCTTGTAGAGGCAGAATTGGAAGAATCTTGATCACTTGAAGTCCCTTGGCCGATGCTCTGCAACTTTGATATTGGGATCTTCCTTGAGTGCTTCACATTGCTGGCTTCTACTTGATCTGCTCCTTTTGAAGTTGATCCTAATGCTTCATGTTGATCAATCTTCGATCCTTGTGCTTGGAGAAGGTGAATTGAGGTGTGGAAGCACAAGAGGGAGCAAAACAGGGAGGAGAGACTCTCTGCCGCCACAACCTGTTTCTGGAGCCTCTTAGATGGGTCTCTTGTGGAAGGGTGCCCTTTAGGAGGGTATTTATACCCTAAATATCTGAAAGATACCCTTGGGGTACGTGGGCACACGATCCAAGGTTGATCCACCATCTCCCTAGGGTGCCATGTGTCCAGGAGGAATCTTAAGTCACAGAGATTCCGGAGTGTGTCGACCTACCCAAGAGGTGTGTCGACACACTGTCCCAGACTTGCAAAACAGTTCCCTGGAAGAGGTCTCTAGTGTCGACCAGAGATGAGGTAGTGTCGACCTACTGTCCCAGACAGCAAAACAGCCTTCTGGGAAGGCTATCTAGTGTCGACTATCTGATTTAGTGTCGACCTGAGATGGAAATCTGTTCATTGTTTCTCTGGAACCTGTCTCTGGTGTCGACCTGCTCTGGACTCATGTCGACCTGAGATGGACTTTTCTTCACATTTCTGCCTTTGTTCTGAACCATTGTGTCGACACCAAGGATGGTTGTGTCGACACTACCTTTGCAGAAAATGTTGTTCCTGAGAAAATAAACACATAAATCATTAGTTAAGTATATTATCATGAATATCAATGATAAATGTGCTTGAAAACATGCTTTTTGAATATTGTAATTTCAGGTGATGTATTTTACATGTTCCAATAGTTATGCATTAAAATCACAGCTTGTCATCATCAAAATATGACGGAAATGATTTGTATTCACACTCTACCCAACAACTATCTCAGTTTCCTAGTTCCGGTTTGGGGTGTTGGGGCAGTTCTGGTTTGGGATGTTAAGGTGGACCCTAGGGCAAGCTCTACCCTTAGGACCTTCAGGTGGGGAACGCGGCTAGTTGTCCTATTGCATTCATTAGTTGAAGGTGACACCTCCGTGGGCGAGTCATGGTGGTGTTGCCAAGAGGGTCATGTCTATCTAATAATCGATTGACCAGAGGCCAAGCGATTATTAGCAGCGCAATGGGTTCCCGTACCGACTTCTGGTGTACCAAGCTTCTGTTTGGATTGTGCCTTCTTGTGTTGTCTGACAGCCCTCTCGAAAGTCTAGAGAGGTTGGTCAGTGCATGCCTCATGATTGTTGGGCTTGTCAAGGGTTACAAGACAACGGTGCAGTGTGTTTTGTTGTTATGCTTTCCCCACTTGCTCTCTATTCTCCCAGTGCTTGGCACTTGAGGTCTTGTCTCTTTGAGAGGTTGTTACCATTCCTTGGAACCCCTATCCTTGTGAGCTCATTGAGGGAGTACTCCAGGCTACGAGCGTGCTCGGGTTTAGTGACTCTGAATAACAGGGGAAAATGGTGGTTGGAGAGCAACGTCAAGTCAAAGCTCTCATGGCTAGGGTTGGATGCCGAGGTAGTTGTGGAGTTTCTTCTGGTGTGGCCCAAGCAGTCCGTTCTCCTACTACCTCTCCCTACGTAGTTGCCAAGCATGGGGCTGCAGCTTGGCGAGGCTACATTTATTGTTGTTCTTGTGGTGGCTCACTAGTCTCACTCTTCCATGGAGCTTGTTGGCAAAGGCAATTTGGTGAGCGGTGAAGTATATGGGCACTCTCGACTACCGGTGGCCGTGATGTGGTTGTTGTTCCTATGACTGCATTTTCCTTGCGGTGTGTTTTCGTGTGTAATCAATCGCCCTAGCCTACATGACGGTTGCAGCCTAAACATGTCTATCTTCTGAGGGCATTCTTAGTTCGACACCTGGTTGTTGTGCCCTGTGCTTCCTATTGTATCGTGGTTTGTGTGCCATGTTCTAACTATCGTTCTGAGTTGGGCCCCGACCTTATAGCTGCCTGAGGGTTGGTGCAAGTGTGTTTCCATCCCGGGTGACATACTGAGGGATGGTGTAGGGTGGATTCCAAATCAGGTGCTTTCTTAGTGTCTTCGTTCTTTTGGTGTTTGTTCTTGGTGACTTCTGGGCATGTCTATGTGTGGTGCGCCGACCTTGTGGTGTGCCTCAGGTCCGATTGGTTCTATCTATGGCTTCCCGACTTTGTGTATGGGTTTCCCGTAATTGTTGTAGCATCCCGGCATTTGGATCTGGCATCTTGGATGACTGGCTCCTAGCACGTCTAGTCTGGGTGACGCATTAGTGTCACGTCAGGGGTGTCCGACGCAATAGTCATCCATGTTTCGCTCTGCTTGTGCATCGCATTCTTGTCGCGCCTGGATTTCCTATCACACTCAGTCAACATGATGCGAAGTCTTCCTTGGCTTTGGTTGTCTGACATCTGTCAGTGTGGCAGGTGTGTTAGTACAACTTGTGATGTTGTCATGGTGTCCTTGCGGGACGCATTGGTGTTACGGTCAGTTGACCCATCGCGTTAAGGTTCTAAACAAGATGGGTCTCCTTGTCGCGACATGGGTGGCGAAGGCTTATAGCCTTCTCTAGCATTGTTCCTCTTCTTCTTCCGCTTTCCTCCCTTCTGGTGGGATCTTCGTCTCCCTCTCTTCTTATGTGTGTTTCAAGAGAGGACGAGGGTTGTGTTCGAGTTCCCGGTACTTGTTGTGGAGCTTGCATGGATCTAGGAGGTGGTGGCCAATCTGACGTGAAAGGCCCCAATGGTTCATTTCTTCTTGAAAGGTAGGGATTACTTGTTCCCTTCTCGATCTGGGTTGATTGGGAGAACCTCGTACTTTTCTAGATAGTTTAAATAGCTTCTCCATGCTCTCCTCCCCCATGTGGTGTGTTTGTGGGTCGTGGGTGGCTCTGAGATGGAGCATCCCTCGGGTCTGCCTTCATTCTGGTGTCACGACCACAATGCCCGTCATGACGCTAGAGGAGGCGTCCACCCTGTCTGATGTTATCGTGTTGTGACGCGTCCACTCAATGCGATGGCATCACTGTTTGGTAGTTAGATCCGATCATGTCGCGATGTGTTTCCTCATCGCGATAGAGTTCTTGCTGCGACGCACTTCCCCGTCACAACAAAGTTGTTTTCACAGTGCCTCTCAGCGTCACCATGGTATTGCCACGGTCGAGGAGGACGCGACAATGCTTGTGTTGCCTCGGGTGTTTCCGTGGTTCTAGTTGGGGTGTTGGTGTGTGCCCTAGGGCTACCTTAGCCTTAGGACCTTCGGGTAGGGAACACGGCAGGTTTCCTCACTGCGTTCAGAGACTGAAGGTGACACCTTCGTGGCTGTGCCTTGGCGGTGGTGCTAGGAGGGTCACATTTGTCTAATAAATGATTGATTGGTAGTCAATCAATTAATAGCAGAGCAATGGGCTTTCCGTATCGACTGGTGGTGTTCTGAGGTTCTGGATCACTCATGTATGCCTTGATTCGTCGACGACCCTCTCGAGCGTTTGTGCGTGCCTCGTGCTTGCTGGGATTGTTGTGGGTTACAATCCAGCAGTTCGACGTAGTTTTTGTTGTACTTACCCCGCCTGTTCACCCGATGCTTGGCACTTTAGGTCTTGTCTCGTTTAGAGGTTGTCTCCATTTCCTGGAACCCCCATCCTCGTAGGCCTATTAAGGGAGGTGTCCGGGCTGCGTGCATGCTCGAGTCTACGGCCTAGTTGGCAGTGTAATACCCTGCTTCTCGGCTTTCTCTCTGGTATATCGGATGACTGGCCACTAACGCGTCAAGGATGGGCGATGTGTTAGTGTCACATTGTGTGTGTCTGACACGATAGTCATCCTTGTCGTGACCATCTTGTGTGTCACTTTCTTTTAATGCTCGGCTTTCCCTTCGCGTCTTCGTGTCGGACCCGGTCAACGGGTCGCGACAGTGTTCCATAGCTTTAGTTGTCTAACGCTTGTTAGGGTGGCAGTCATGTCAGTATGACTATTTGGGTTGTCGTGGTGTCTCTGAGGGATGTGTTGGCGTCGTGGTGCATTGACCCACGTTAATGTCCTTAACGCGACGTGTCGCCCCATCACGACTTGGGTGCCGAAGCCTTAAGGCCTTGGTCGGTGACCCCCTCTCCCTTTTCCTCCTTCCCCTCTCTTCTCCTCCCCCTCCGACAGTGCTCTGCCTCCCACTCTCCCATTTGTGCATTTTAGGCGAGGAGGAGGGTCGTTTGTGGTGGCTTGGCATTGTAGAGCTTATATGGGGGAAGGAGGAGGTGACCAATCCGACGTGAAGGGCCCTTATGGGTTTGTTTCTTCGTTTAAGGTAGGGATTGCTCAAACCCTTCTCGATCCGGGTGGATTGGGAGCCCCTCATGGTTTGTAGATAGCATTTCATGCTTTTCCATGCTCCCCTCCACTGTGTGGTGTTTTTGTAGCGCGTGGGTGGCCTCGAGAAGGAGCATCTCGTGGGTCTGACTCTCTACTGGTGTCGCGACCGTGGTGCGTGTCGTGACACCAACAGAGGTGCTATCCCATCCGGATGTGACCTTGTCACGATGTGTTGCCCTGTCACGATAAGGATCGCTGTCGTGACGCATTGCCTCTTCGTGATAGAGTTGCTGTTATTGTACCCTTCCCTGTTGAGATGGTATCGCAATGGCCGGGGGGAAGCGACAATACCTATGTTGTCTTGGGTGTTTCCGTGGCCCCAGTTAGCATGTTGACATGTGCCCCAGGGTAGGCTTTCTCTTAGGACCTTTAGGTGGGGAATGTGATAGGTTGCCTCGCTGTGTTCATTTACTGAAGGTGACACCTTCTTGGTCGTGTCCTAGCGACGATGTCGCGAGGCTTGCGTTTATCTAATAATCGAGTGTTTGCTGGTCAATCGATTATTAGCATAGCGATGCTTTCCATATTGACTGATAGTGTTTTTGAGGTTCTGGCTTGTTCGTGCATGCCTTGGTTGGCCGACGGCCCTCTCGAGGGTCCGTGCATGCCTCGTGCTTACTGGGCTTATCGTGGGTTACAAGCCAACGGTTTGGCATGGTTTTTGTTGGGATTGCCCCACTTGTTCACCTAGTGCTTGGCAATTGAGGGCTCGCCCCATTCAGAGGTTGTCTCCGTTGCCAGGGACCCCCATCCTTGGGAGCCTGTTGAGGGAGTTCTCTAGGCTATGAGCGTGCTCGAGTTGGCAGCTAAGTTGGCAGACTTTAGGGCTGAGGGGAAAATGAGGTTTGGACAGCAACGTCGATTCGTTTGTAGATCTCTCTTGTATGGGGCGGGACGCTGAGGTCGTTGAGGTAGTTCTCTTCTTGGCACGGCCCATACAGTCCTTTGTCTCACTACCTCTCTCTGCATTGGTTCCAAAGCCACATAGTGGTTCTAGGTGCGGGGCCGCAGCTTGGCCAGGCTGCGGTGTTGCGTGTGTTTGTGTGTTCTGTGGCGGCTTTGTCTTGCTCTCCCGGGGAGGTTTGAGGCGAGAGCGAACTGGTAAGTGAAGAGGGTGTGGACGGTGTGTCCTCCTCTTAGGTACCAGTGGCGGTGGCTTGGTTGTTGTTGTTGTGACGAAATTTCCTCACGACGTTCCCTAGCGCGACTCATTGCCCTAGCCTGCATGGTGGTTGTAGCATGGCCGTGTCTAGCTTCCATGGCGTTGTTGGTTTGCACTTGATAGCCCATGCTTATGGTGGTTTTCCCTTCGGTGTCCATTCTGTTCCGTAGTCCCGTTCGTGGGTGCTAGTTCGTGGTGGCGCCGACGTGTGTGGTTTCCCGACCTCGCGCTGTGTCCAGGGTCTAAGGTGGTTCTACTTGTAGGCCCTCAACCTTGTGGAGGTCTGAGGTGGCCGTGCTTGTGGTGAGACATCCTTCTCATGTGGTTGCTCAGTGGTCTCCGTAAGACCCCTGTCTCGACAAGCATGCCGAGACTTGTTTCTGAGTTATGTCTACCTTTGTTGGTTTTTGCAGGAGTCATGTGTGTCACGACCTTGGTTGGTGGTCGTGGCATTGCGTTGTTCTATTCCACTACTTCATAGTACCCTGCTGTATGTGCTCCTCACTTTACATCTTTCTATTGTAGTTTCCTGTTGTCGGAGTTCCTACTGGTCTAGTTGGTAAGGGACTGGTAATCCCTACTGGGCCTTCTTCGCGAGGATCACCCCCCTACTCTCTTCATCTAGGGGCTCGTCTTTGCAGGAGCTCAGTGTCAGACGGGTTCCGGAGGCTTCTGTGGCACCGTGTGCTGTTAGCAGCAGTGAGAGCGAGTGTTGAGAGCTCTTGTACCTAAGTGAGTTGAGAGTTGTGCTTTGCAAGTTCTTAGGGTATGCCTCTTAAGGACTGCACCTTTCTTCTTGTACCTGTGCTTTTACTTGGGACATGTTGTACAATGGCATATCATGTTATAGTTATTTAAATTCAGTACATATCTCACTAGACTATTTTATCTAACCCTTTCGGGTCTTCCGATCCGTGGATGGCTGCACAAACTTTGAAGTTCCTAGTGGGGGGTCTAAGAGGCTGGGTCGTTATAGGTGGACTCTAGTAGCAGAGGGGGAAAATGAGTTTTAGACAGCGATGTCGAGTCATTTCTAGAACTCTCTTGGCTAGGGTGGGACGTCGAGGTTGTCGAAGTCTTTTCTTTCAAGCACAGCCCACACAGTCTGTTTTCTCACTACATCTCTCTGCGTTTGTTCTGGAGCCACGTAGTTGTGCTAGGCATGGGGCCGTAGCTTAGCCACACTGCAGTGCTGGGTGCGTTCTTGTGGTGTTCTGTGGTGGCTCTGTCTCACTCTTCTGGGGAGGTTGGAAACAAGAGCCAGCTGGCGAGCAGAGGGAGAGGCTGGTGTGTCCACCTTTTAGCCGCTAGTGGGCGGTGGCTTAGTTGTTGTTGTAGTGACAACGTTTCCTCATGGTGTTTCTAGGTGCGACTCGTTGCTCTAGCCTACACGATGGTTGTAGCCTGGCTGTGTCTAGCTTCCGTGGTCATTGTTAGTTTGTCCTTGTCGGCCCGTACTTCTTGTGGTTTCCGCTTTGGTGTTCTCTCAGTTCCATAACCCTTGGTTCCAGTCCCTGGTGGCACTAGCGTGTGTGGTTTCCTAACCTCGTGATGTGTTCGGGGTCCGGGTTGTTCTGCTTGTGGGCCCTCGACCTTGTGGAGGTCTGAGGTGGCCATGCTTGTGGTGAGATGTCCTTCTCACATGGTTGTTGTGTTGTCTACATGAGACCCCTATCTCGAGGGCGTACTGAGGCTTGTTTCTATGTTGTGCCTTACTCCGTTGGTATTTTACAGATTCGTGTGTGCATCATGACCTTGGTTGGTGGTCATGGCATTGCATTTTCTGCTCCACTGCTTTGTATACCACATTGTAGGTGTTCCTCGCTTTCAGATTTCTATGTAGTTCCCTATTTTGGAGTTTCTGCTACTTTGGCTGACGAGGGATTGCTAATCCCTATTGGGCCTTGTTCGCAAGGCTCACCCCCCTACTCTTTTCAGCTAGGGGCTCGTCGTCGCGGGAGCTCAACGTCAAACGTATGCAGAGTTGATGTGGAGTCGTGTGTTATCAGCAATAGTGGGAGCGAGTTTTGTTAGATGTTGTACCTGAGTGTCGAGAGTTTGCTTTGCAATTTCTCGGGTATGCCCCTTAAGGACTACACCTTTCTTCTTGTACCTATGCTTCTTTTTGGGACATATTATGTCACGTCCTAATAAACTAAACTATTTATCGGAAGTGACAGAATATAACATACATACACGGAAAAGACACAATCCATTCATAAAAGATAACCTCATAAGTGTCTTATTACAAAAGTTTCCTCATTTAGATCTCATGAGGAACAAGTCAACAGAAACTTATTACATCACATTTATGGCTATATGCTATAACACTATAGAAAACCATCGTAATTATCTCCTTGTATGGTTGGTAGTTCACTCAGCACACTATTCCCCTTAAACATTCGTTCCATCTGGATTACCTAAAAATAGAATTCTGTGAGCTAACTAGCTCAGTAGGATTCAAGTCTATATCAAGGAGATCAAGATACAAGGTAAGTGACAAGAAGTTATACATGTAATCATGCTTTTGCAAACTAAACTGAGATTGCTCATCTGACACTAGATAGCAAAGTTATGGACAATGACTCAAGATTCAAGGATTCATAGTAACATTCACGAATTGTATTAAACTCATATGAACACACAATAACATGAAATGATGACCAATCAAACACTTAATGATGCTATGCCAAACATCCACTAATCCTTTATCGTTCCCCGCTCGGCCACTAAACGAATTTGGGTGCTCCTCCCAGGACTAGACTAGCTTATTGCCAAGCATAAACTCTTAGATTGAGTCCAAGACTCACAATTTGTCATCACCATACTCTTACCTTTGTAATGAATCAAGGAAGTACAAAGGTTTTACTCAAAGTCACTCAAGGTTTGCACAAGAGAATCAAAGGACTTGATTCCGTCACTGATTTCAGAAATTAACAATTTCACGAGGACAATTTTGTTCGGAACTTGTAGAAATAACTCAAAGTGACAAGAAGGTTAACTTGACTGGTTTAAATGGTTGTTTTGGTAGTAAAACATAATCTAAAGGTATACTAACAGTAGAACAACAAAGAGTAGTAAGATTTTCATGAAAGAACGGGGTCAAAACAAGGCTAGAAACAAGGTTTGGTCATGATCTGTCGACAGGCCTTGGTCTGCTGTCGACAGGGGCTGCACTGCCAGAGCTGGGTTTTCAGCTCTGTGTGTATCTGTCGACAGCTAGCATGGATCTGTCGACAGATGCACTCAGGCTGAAAGTTCTGGGTTCTGGCCAGGGGTTCCTGTCGACAGGCAGACCTTCGTCTGTCGACAGAGGCTATGTAAATGGTCTGAAAGCTATTCCGTTTGACCTCCAAAGGTTCTATAAAGTTACTCTAATGATCCTAACATGAATAAGACTCTAAACAAGTGTGATTTCAGATATAGAACTCATGAAAACATCTGAATCTGAAAACTGAAGATCATGGGACTTATTTACAAGGGTGTTCTAGCTAAAAGTGAACTCAAAGAGGATAATTGGAGTACTACTTCTTAGAACTCTTTTCTCCTCATCTATCTATGTGAGTCTATATGAATTGAACCAACTAATGAGTCTTTTCATACCTCAACACATTAAGTTAGCTAAAAGTAGAAAATCATTGAGGTTCTATCTAATCTACACAATAGAAGCAACACTCTAATTTGTGTTGAATGGTTTGAAGATAACAAGATGTAGATACTTATGACTTGTGGATCAGCTAAAACATGATGACATGTTGATTTCTATCATGAACATGTTTCTAAACCTTGGTAACAATAGGATCAATATCAAGTTTCCAGATTTCACAAATGTCTGGATTTTCACATTGGACTTAGATTTCTTCATGCCACTACCCAGAGAATCCAAGGGAGGTGGTAGAAGAAATTGGAAAGATCAAGAGGAGAATCCTACCTTGTTGAAGTGAGAATGAGATCCTTGGCTTCAGAAATCCACAGAAATATAAGGAAGCAAAGCACACTTGCACGAAGAAGAAGTCCACAGCAATTCACCCCAAGGAGATGAACCAGAACAACCGTTGAAGCTTCCTCAAAGAGAGATTGATAGCTCAATTCACTAGAATGGCAGTGGAAGTGGAGAAACTTCTGAAGTAGCACACACCACCAGTTAGAAAGAGGAAAAGAGGTGTGTACGATGGTGATGGAGGGCTTTTATAGAACCAAAAGGTTACATGCACATGAACACGTAGGGGGGGTAGGTGTTAAGGTAAGAATCCTTTTTACCCCACTTGGACACCTAGCCCATGCAAGATGAGAGAGTTACACATGGTAACTGAGGTGTTACCATGTTTCCTCAAGTTTTGTCTTCATCTAAAGCCTCCACGTACCCCCTATACAATTAACCCAGAAAAGCCATTCCGTAAATCCTAAGTATTCAGCTGGTCCACTAAGGTTGATGTAAACATACTCAAAGATATCCATTAATCATGAAATTTTAACCATACATTAATATGAGTTTTACTAATTGTGATGATTTTTAATAAATTTTTAGATTTTATTTTGCAATAGGTGAAAAATCACCCGAAAAATGGTCGTGTCGACTATACCTTGAAATCCGTACATCGAAAAATTCATATGATTACATATTAATTTCTCCACATTTTTCTAGAAATTATGATGTTCTCAGATTTTTATTTCGACGTCGTTTTCCGGTTTCACCCTGTGGAGGCACGCATTTCGAGGTGCGACACTGGGATAATATTCATTACCCCTAACTATGTCTATCATCTAATTATCACATTTTAATAATAACCCTAAGGTATTTTAACTCAATTACTTCTATTTTTCATTAATTAAATTTTCTGGGGCGTTACAACCTCCCCTACTAAAAAAAAAATTTGGTCCTCCAAATTTAATAACATAAAGGCAGTTATACTACCTGAAAATAATTCTGGATATTTTGTCTTGATGGTATCTTCTAGTTCCCATGTGGCCTCCTCTTGTCCTCGCCTGCTCCATTGGATCTTTAATAAGGGAACTTCCTTGCTTCGAAGTTGTTTGATTTTTCGATCAAGGATCTGTACACGGTCTTTCCTCATATGCCAGATTTTCTTGTATCCCCAGATTTTGGTATTCAATAATATGTTCCGGATCATACACATTTCCTCAACATTGACACATGAAAAACATCATGTACGTTAGATAATTGCGGTGGAAGTGCCAGTTGGTACGTCATTTCCCCAACTCTTTTCAGTATTTCAAACGGTCCAATATATCTTGGACTTAATTTTCCCTTAATACCAAATCTTTTGATTCCTCCTCTTGGGTGATACTTTAAGAAACACATGTTCTCCTGCTTGGAATTCTAGTTCTCTTCTTCTTTGATCAGCATAGCTTTTCTGGCGATCTTGAGCAGCTTTCATCCGATCTCGTACCAACTTAATAATTTCTGTTGTTTCTTGAATCATTTCGGGTCCAAGAATATGTGATTCCTTCAGTTCCACCCAACACAATGGTGATCTACATTGCCTGCCATACAAGGCTTCAAATGGTGCCATTTGAATAGTTGACTGGTAGCTATTATTGTAGGCAAACTCCATTATTGCTAAATGAGTATTCCAGTCGTTTCCAACTCTCCAATATGCAGGCACGACACATATCTTCAATGATCTGATTTACTCGTTCTGTCTGTCCGTCGGTTTGAGGATGAAAAGCAGTACTAAACTTTAATTTAGTCCCCAATGCATCTTGTAATTCTCTCCAAAATGTGAAGTAAATCTTGCATCTCTGTCAGAAATTATGTCTTTTGGAATCCCATGCAATCGGACAATTTCTTTCATGTATAAGGCTGCTAGAATATTGACGGGCCATCTTGTTTTGATTGCCAAGAAATGGGCTGATTTAGTAAGGCGATCAATAATTACCCATATTGCATCGAATCCACTTCGTGTCTTGGGTAGTCCGACAATGAAATCCATACCAATGCTATCCCATTTCCATTCCGGTATTTCAAGTGGTTTCAACTTTCCTGCCGGTTTCTGGTGTTCGGCTTTAACCTTCTGACAGGTTAAACATCTTGCTACAAAATCCACAATATCCTTTTTCATGTTACACCACCAAAAATGCTTTTTCAGATCTTGATACATCTTGACAACTCCTGGGTGAATCGTATAATGTGATCGATGAGCTTCTTCCAAGATTTGCTTCTTGATTTCAGAATTATCTGGTACACATAATCTGTTTTGAAACCGAAGATTTCCTGCTCATCTTCATTAAAATCAGATCTGAAAGCCAATTTTTCTCTAGTTTCTGTCAACATAGGATCATTGTTCTGTTGTTCTCTAATTTGCTTTAGCAAATCTGATTGCACCATCATGTTATCAATTACAACTCTTGTTTCTTGCAGTTTAGTCTTTAAGCTCAAGTAGAAAACTCTTCTAACAACTTCCATTCCTTTACTTGCAATTGACATACCTTGGTTACAGGATTTCTACTGAGTGCATCGGCCACAGTGTTACCTTTCCCTGGATGATACTCTATTTTGAAGTCATAATCTTTGATATACTCCATCCATCTTCTTTGTCTCATATTCAATTCTTTCTGAGAGAACAAATATTTGAGACTCTTGTGATCGGAGTACACTATAAATTGGTTGTCATACAAATAGTGTCTCCAGAGTTTAAGAGCAAAAACTACTGCGGCTAATTCCAAATCATGTACTGGGTAATTCTTCTCATGAGTTTTCAATTGCCTAGAGGCATAAGCAATAACCCTTCCTTCCTGCATCAATACACATCCCAGTCCAATACCGAGGCATCAGTGTAGACTTCAAATATTTTTCCTTCTACTGGCAAGGCTAAAATTGGTGCGGTGGATAAACATTCCTTTAACAGTTGAAAGGCTTGTTCACAACTTTCATTCCATATAAATGCAGTTCCTTTTCTAGTTAGCTGTGTAAGTGGTGAAGCAATTCTAGAAAAATCCTTGACAAATCGCCGGTAGTAACTGGCCATGCCTAAAAAGCTTCGTACTTCCGTAAGATTCTTAGGTTGTTCCCATTTCTGTATAGTTTCTACTTTTGATGAGTCCACCGATAATCCTTCTTTAGAAATGATATGCCCTAGGAACATTACTTGTTTCAACCAAAACTCACATTTACTGAACTTCGCATATAATTTGTGATCCCGTAATAATTGTAAAGTAATTCGCAAATGTTCTTCATGCTCTTCTATACTCTTAGAGTAGATCAATATATCATCTATAAATACAACCACAAATTGATCTAAATAAGATCTGAACACATCATTCATCAGGCGCATAAATGCAGCAGGTGCATTTGTCAATCCGAATGGCATTACTACAAATTCGTAGTGTCCATACCGTGTTCTAAAAGCCGTTTTATGGATATCCTGCTCCTGAATTCTTAGTTGGTGGTATCCAGATCTTAAATCAATCTTGGAGAAATAATGTGCTCCAGACAGTTGATCGAATAGATCATCAATTCTTGGAAGTGGATACTTGTTCTTTATAGTCAATTGATTCAACTGTCGGTAATCTATGCATAATCTCATAGATCCATCCTTCTTCTTCACAAATAATACTGGAGCACCCCAAGGTGAAGTACTTGGTCGAATAAACCCTTTTTCTATCAATTCTAATAACTGCCTCTTTAACTCTTTCAACTCTTCCATGGACATTCTGTATGGTGTTCTCGAAATTGTGTAGCTCCCGGTACCAATTCAATTGAGAAATTACTTCTCTGCTAGGTGGTAAAACAACAAGTTCTTCGGGAAATACATCAGAAAATTCCTTTACCACTGGAATACTTTCCAATCCTGAGATATTCTGATTTATCACGGTTACAGAAACTAAATATCCTTGACAACCTTTTTGTACCAATTTACATGCTTTCACCGCTGAGATTATAGGTATTTTCTTTGTGCGAGGTTCATCAAAAGTTATGGGAGTAATTTCCTTTCCTAGAAAGGTTACTTGCTTTAGTTGACAATCCAAATTTGCATGATACTTAGATAGCCAATCAATCCCAAGGATCACATCATAATCCCACATTTCAAGACATATTAGATCACCAGGCAAATTATGGTCCTTGACTAAGATTTGACTATTAGGGTAATATTCCTTAAGTTTCTTACCCTCACTTAAAGGTGTTGCAACCTCAAGTTGCGTGAGAAGTGGAACTGATTGCACTTCCAAAGACTTAGCAAACCATAACTGATAAAGAATGTGTTGCTCCTGAATCAAATAATACATATGCGGGTCTTGAGTTTACTAGTAATGTACCTTCTATCAGTCCGCCTTCTGGTGGATATTCTGATTCCACTTCCTGCACAGCTTGTAGTCTGCCCTGCTTTGCTCGAACATTTGAATTTGTTGGCGCATTTTAATCATAGGACAATCCAGAATTCGATGTTGAGTGCTTCCACATTTCAGACATGCACCCAATCTACGCCAACAGTTTTCAGTCTTATGACCACTACGGTGACAATGCTTACATATATCTTTGTTTGCAACCGGAGCCTTCCCTGCCTTCTTATTTGCTTGCTGAACTTTTGGGGCATTCCCCGCCTCGAACTTCTCTTACGGTCCGAGGATCCTTCCCCAGACTTTCCCCTGATCTTATCCACAGTATCATTAGCAGCTTCTAGTGCTAAGGCCCTTTTAACCATTTCTGAATATGAGGTAATCAAATGAGGAGTTAGCTGCATAATGAAAACAGGACGCAATCCATTCATAAACCTTCTGGCTTTCAATTTTTCTGTCGATATCAAATGAGGGGCATACTTTGACAATCGGGCAAACTGAGCTTCATATTCCGATACAGACATTCTGAGTTGTTTTAAATTAGCAAACTCATTAGCTTTCCTTTCTTGAACTACCTCAGAAAAATATTGATCATTAAACAACTCAACAAATTCTTCCCAATCAACTTGCTTTGGATCTTCCAAAGTAGACTCCACAGTTTCCCACCATGCTCGTGCGTCACGATCTAACTGAAATGTTGCTAAACGTATCTTCTCTTCTTCAGTACATCGAATTACATTAAAGATTCTTTCCATACCCTTCAGCCAATTCTCCGCCTCATCTGGGTCGGTACTTCCTGCAAATCTGGAGGATCCAAACTTCGAAAATCCTTAAAGAGACTTGCTCCATTATGACTATTACTCTTAGCTACATTTCTCATTACTCGCGTCAAATCATGCATTGAATTCTCCATTCTTTTCCAGTTGGCATCCCCACCATCCATGACAAGATTTGATAAAAATCTGAAACATCCAATAGAACATACATTAATTTCACAATCCATCCACTAGCATTCATCACATAAACATGTTGCAAATCCATAGAATGCACCACTTCATTCATTGATCGATATTTACATCAAAATGTACATTCATGATTAGCAACTAAAACTAATACCGTCTTCTACTTCCCACCTTTCCACATTACAAAAACATACTCCTTAGCCTCTCACTCCCCATACACTTGGGAGTTATGTACATACAACCATCATTTATACAAAAGAGAGGTTACAAAAGATGAGTGGTTTAAGTTCTTCCTAGTTTCGGGTCAAATCTATGACAACTTCAGCAGGTTGCGGCTGCTGAACTTCATCAGCTCCGTGGTATAGCTCCCTTGCCGCATCCGTCATGGCTTCCCAATATCCCTCAAACTGGTGGAGCAACATGTCTTGCCCCAGCTGGAGACTGTCCAACCTATACATGACTTGGGTCATTACATCTAGTGCGGCACTAGGATTTCCAGCAAGAAATGCACCCGCGGTCAAGTTAAGCACCTCTTCCTTGATCTGGACATGGGCTTCACGTTGGGTTTGAGCATGTAGCTCTATATCCTGACGGAGCATCTCCAAGGCTGCTATCAACCTTTGCTGAGCACTCATGTCCATTCTGAAATAATAATAGGTTAAGCATTTACATGATTAACAAAATCATGCTAACTAATCCCATGTTTCTACCCCATCTCACTGATTTTCCCTAGGTTTATCGAACTAAGGCTCTGATACCAATTAATCTGTCACGTCCTAATAAATTAAACTATTTATCGGAAGTGACAGAATATAACATACATACACGGAAAAGACACGATATCCATTCATAAAAGATAACCTCATAAGTGTCATTACAAAAGTTTCCTCATTTAGATCTCATGAGGAACAAGTCAACAGAAACTTATTACATCACATTTACTATGCTAAACACTATAGAAAACCATCGTAATTAGCTCCTTGTAGGTTGGTAGTTCACTCAGCACACTATTCCCCTTAAACATTCGTTCCATCTGGATTACCTAAAAATAGAATTCTGTGAGCTAACTAGCTCAGTAGGATTCAAGTCTATCAAGGAGATCAAGATACAAGGTAAGTGACAAGAAGTTATACATGTAATCATGCTTTTGCAAACTAAACTGAGATTGCTATCTGACACTAGATAGCAAAGTTATGGAACAATGAACTCAAGATTCAAGGATTCATAGTAACATTCACGAATTGTATTAAACTCATATGAACACACAATAACATGAAATGTGACCAATCAAACACTTAATGATGCTATGCCAAACATCCACTAATCCTTTATCGTTCCGCGCGGCCACTTAAACGAATTTGGGTGCTCCTCCCAGGACTAGACTAGCCCTTATTTGCCAAGCATAAACTCTTAGATTGAGTCCAAGACTCACAATTTGTCATCACCATACTCTTACCTTTGTAATGAATCAAGGAAGTACAAAGGTTTTACTCAAAGTCACTCAAGGTTTGCACAAGAGAATCAAAGGACTTGATTCCGTCACTGATTTCAGAAATTAACAATTTCACGAGGACAATTTTGTTCGGAACTTGTAGAAATAACTCAAAGTGACAAGAAGGTTAACTTGACTGGTTTAAATGGTTGTTTTGGTAGTAAAATACATAATCTAAAGGTATACTAACAAGTAGAACAAAAGAGTATGATTTTCATGAAAGAACGGGGTCAAAACAAGGCTAGAAACAAGGTTTGGTCATGATCTGTCGACAGGCCTTGGTCTGCTGTCGAAGGGGCTGCACTGCCAGAGCTGGGTTTTCAGCTCTGTGTGTATCTGTCGACAGCCAGCATGGATCTGTCGACAGATGCACTCAGGCTGAAAGTTCTGGGTTCTGGCCAGGGGTTCCTGTCGACAGGCAGACCTTCGTCTGTCGACAGAGGCTATGTAAATGGTCTGAAAGCTATTCCGTTTGACCTCCAAAGGTTCTATAAAGTTACTCTAATGATCCTAACATGAATAAGACTCTAAACAAGTGTGATTTCAGATATAGAACTCATGAAAACATGATCTGAAAACTGAAGATCATGGGACTTAATTTACAAGGGTGTTCTAGCTAAAAGTGAACTCAAAGAGGATAATTGGGAGTACTACTTCTTAGAACTCTTTTCTCCTCATCTATCTATGTGAGTCTTATATGAATTGAACCAACTAATGAGTCTTTTCATACCTCAACACATTAAGTTAGCTAAAAGTAGAAAATCATTGAGGTTCTATCTAATCTACACAATAGAAGCAACACTCTAATTTGTGTTGAATGGCTTGAAGATAACAAGATGTAGATACTTATGACTTGTGGATCAGCTAAAACATGATGACAGGTTGATTTCCTATCATGAACATGATTTCTAAACCTTGGTAACAATAGGATCAATATCAAGTTTCCAGATTTCACAAATGTCTGGATTTTCACATTGGACTTAGATTTCTTCATGCCACTACCCAGAGAATCCAAGGGAGGTGGTAGAAGAAATTGGAAAGATCAAGAGGAGAATCCTACCTTGTTGAAGTGAGAATGAGATCCTTGGCTTCAGAAATCCACAGAAATATAAGGAAGCAAAGCACACTTGCACGAAGAAGAAGTTCCACAGCAATTCACCCCAAGGAGATGAACCAGAACAACCGTTGAAGCTTCCTCAAAGAGAATTGATAGCTCAATTCACTAGAATGGCAGTGGAAGTGGAGAAACTTCTGAAGTAGCACACACACACCAGTTAGAAGAGAGAAAAGAGGTGTGTACGATGGTGATGGAGGGCTTTTATAGAACCAAAAGGTTACATGCACATGAACACGTAGGGGGGGTAGGTGTTAAGGTAAGAATCCTTTTTACCCCACTTGGACACCTAGCCCATGCAAGATGAGAGAGTTACACATGGTAACTGAGGTGTTACCATGTTTCCTCAAGTTTTGTCTTCATCTAAAGCCTCCACGTACCCCCTATACAATTAACCCAGAAAAGCCATTCCGTAATCCTAAGTAATTCAGCTGGTCCACTAAGGTTGATGTAAACATACTCAAATGATATCCATTAATCATGAAATTTTAACCATACATTAATATGATGGTTTTACTAATTGTGATGATTTTTAATAAATTTTTAGATTTTATTTTGCAATAGGTGAAAAATCACCCGAAAAATGGTCGTGTCGACTATACCTTGAAATCCGTACATCGAAAAATTCATATGATTACATATTAAATTTCTCCACATTTTTCTAGAAATTATGATGTTCTCAGATTTTTATTTCGACGTCGTTTTCCGGTTTCACCCTGTGGAGGCACGCATTTCGAGGTGCGACACTGGGATATATTCATTACCCCTAACTATGTCTATCATCTAATTATCACATTTTAATAATAACCTAAGGTATTTTAACTCAATTACTTCTATTTTCTCATTAATTAAATTTTCTGGGGCGTTACATATTATACATACTTTTTTATATTCTACATACTGTTATCTCACTAGACTATTCTTCCAACACTTTGGATCTTTAGATCCGTGGGTGGCGGCGTGAACTTTGGGGTCCCTGGCAGGGGTCTAAGAGGACGGTCGTCACAATTGTATAGTGAGATTTTGTTCTCACGTGGTTGCTTTGTGGTTCTTGTGAGCTCTGTGTCTTAGTGTGTGAATTGGGGGCTACTTCCACTTGGTGCCTGATGTAGACACGAGATTTGGCCCATCTCCCGCAAGGTTATTTGGCCCATTAAGCCTCGTTTGACCATTTGTTGACCAGCCTCGATCCCATGTAGACGGCAGCATCGATGGCCGCCGACTACTGGTTGGCGGCAGCCCCCTGGACGCTGACCCAAGTTGGCGTCCACCTTCCTAGACACCTGCATGAGGTTGGCGGCTTGATCTTTGGACGTCAATAGCATTTACCAGGTCTGCGCAACTAACCCGAGATTCCAGCCCACTAGCGCCCTTGTCTCGGCCATGCAGCGCACATAGTCGTTCCCAACGGGCATATGGGCCACCTAGGCAGTCCTTTGACCAAGTAAAAATCCTACATGGCCTCCCCCTATTGGTTGGATCTCTAACACAAGATTGCCACATGTACAAGTGTGCTTCTTCACACTTAGCATCCTAGGCACTCCAACCCTGAGCTCCACTATCTATTTAACACCCCCTTGAGCCCTCTGAACCAGAGGGGGAGGCTGGACGTCCTTATGCTGCCACTTTGAGAGAGGAGAGAGAAACTTGCACCTCACCTTCTACTACTCATCCTCTTCTTTCTCTCTTCACTTGGGACGTTCAGGAGGCTCACTTTGGAGCTGGAGGAGCCCTGCAAGGAGCCACAACACCAGCAACGAGGATCTACATCTCCTTCACTCTCTCTTCTCTTACTTATTTTTTTAGCCAGCTTGCATGTTGCACACACTTCCCACTCACACTAGGCACGTAGGTCACTTTCCTACACACCTAGAAAGGGGTTTCCCAACCAAAAACGGAGGGAAGAAGGGTGGTCATAGCATTTGGCCACCCCTCTTCTCAAGTCCGCAACCGGTACGGGACCTTCCTTTTGGGTCTTTCTTATTTCGTTTTGAGCATTTACTACACTCCCTAGAGTCTAATAGAGTCTTTGTTTTGGAAGGAACAACCCGCAGAAGACTTGGGGCTCTTCTCTTTTGGCCGGCCGAAGGAGGAGAAGTTGAAGTCCCACCATCACCCGCAACGTGAGGCTACTGCACCGACGTGATCACAGCAACTCCTTGGGCACAGGTAAGGCCCTGGCGATCACCAAATCTCCTTTGCTTCGCTTGTTTGCTTCGTTTTCCTTCTAGTCAATTCAGTCAACCGGAGGGTCAACGTGGTCAACCGGCGACCCCTACATCGCCAACGAGAGCCCGGCGGCTTCCGCGAGCGTCCGAGAGATCCGGCGACGTGGCGGAAACGAACCGTCCACAGTTCTCTTCTGGCGATCACGGTGGGACAAGCTTCTGCCACTGTGGTTTTACTGCGGCCAGGTAGACGGCAGTAGATCTTGCCGCCTATTCAGGTAAACGTCCAGCGTTCCTGCCGTTAAGTGTCGTTTAGCGTCCATAGTCCTTGACGTTTATCCTATGTCCGCGTCCGTCGATCATGCCGCCCATCTCTGATCATGAACTGTGCGTCAACCTACTGGACGTTTAGTTTCACAGAAGCATACTTTTCTCTGTTGTTTTGATTGTTTTGTCTTGATTTTCGTTTCTGTTTGCTTGCTGTTTGCTACTAAACAGTCCACAGTCTCTGGGGGGTCATCTTCTCACCTCTTCTAGCCTCCCCTCACATTTCTTGGATCACCTTTCTTCAGTTTTTGACCTTTTACTCGGGGATTCCCTCTCGGGTAAATCGGGTTGACTCCGGAAAAACTCTATAAGTCCCTAAATTCCGTGGATTCCCTCACGGTACGGGGCAGAGGACCTTTACCCTCCCTGTCTAGCTTACCTACTCACCGGGGTTCAAGTGAGATTTGAGAGAACGGCTTATAAATCAAGTCAATAAATACACAACTTTGAACTTTTAAAGTTTGGGGGCATTGTTTGATAACATTGATTGGTAGAAATTCATACTTCTACTGAAAACAGTGTAATCACTTCAACTTAAACCATTCTAAAATCCATAGGTTGTGTGCTAATGGACACTTGGTTGGATCCTGCTAATATGTCTAACAAACCGGCGTTTGAATATGATGATAACATCAATGATGAGATTGTCGTATGATAGATACCAATGTCCAGCCTGAGGAGTCGGTTCAATCATCTTCCCAAGCCGACAATGAGGAGGTTAGCTTGAGGGTTAACCCTACTCACGCTCAGGATGTCCAAGAAGACCCCGAGTTTTCTAAACTCATGTCCCGCTATTCGCCACGATATCATTTCCATGCTTTCCAGCACCATTCGGGCAGCGGCTTCTCCTTCCCCTCCATCCCATTCCCCTTCCATGCTTCCTCATCTAGGCCCGCTCCTAGGCCTCTCACCCCTCCCCGAATTTTGGTATCCCCCATCCCTATCTCCACTCCTGTTCCTCCTACTCTCCTCTACCTACTTCTACCCCAATTCCTCCACCCATTCACCCATCTCATATCCAAACCACTCCTCCACTCAATCCGAATCCCTGTCCCAGTCTGAGACGGAGGGTCTTATCCGGAAACTCTTGGCCGAATCTCTATCCCTTTCCAAGCCTCATTCACTGCAAAACTACTGCAAACCCCAATGTTTACTTCCCTCCAGGTTTCAAGGCCCCGAAATACCGCAAGTACGACGGGACTTCTGACCCCCAGTACCATCTAGCCGCTTCACTATGGATTCCCATCGGTGGCTGTACGATCGGGCCCTCTTAGTCCACCTCTTCCAACATCGTTAGAAGGGGAGGCTTTGAGGTGGTTTACCTCTTTGCCCGCGTCGGATCTTGTCAACTTTGACATAGTCTCCGAACGCTTCATCTCCCATTTCTCTTATATGGCCACTCAAGTCCCTACACTCCCCGACTTGGTGGCGGAAAAGATGAAGGCGAACGAAGACTTTGTCACTTATGCCAACCGATGGAGGTCTATAGCCTCGAGGGCCGACATTCCCATCCCCGAGTCCCAAGCTATAATCTTGTTGGTCACCAACACCACCCCTGTGCTCCGTTCCATTCTAATGCTAAGTGAGTTCCCTTCCTTCTCACATCTCTATAACCGAGCCAGGGTGATCGAAAATTAGATCAAGGACTCCTCTCTCCCATATTTCTTCGAAGGGAAGCCAAAGGCACGCAAGCTCCCGCGGCACCCCCACCGAGGGAGTGACCATCAATGAGTCTATCAGTGCCTGCAGCCAGCCTTTGAGGCCTCCCAACAATCGTCCCATCCTCCTTCCAACCCTTCTTCCAACCCTCACCAATTCCCCTCTCACCCCTCTAAGCCTTACTCTGCCGTTCCCCCTCCTTCCGGATACACCCGACTGGCCCCAAAAGGTCACACTACCCTCCTCTCCCTGAGACTCTCGAGGACGGTTCTTCGCTCTCATGTCCTGCGATGCGATTTCAACCCCCCACAAAGGGAGAACATCAATCCGAGGGTCGACCAAATACTGCCCAATATCATAGGGCCCATGGTCACTTCATCTACAATTGCTTTACCTTTCGTGACTGGGTCTATGATATGAATGACCAAGGTAGGATCAACTGGGATGACGTCAAGGTGGCCATAGCCAAGTCTAGGTACACCAAAAAAGACCTTGGCATCTTTAGTAACCCTCTCCCCACTCATCACAACATCCCTCCTCCTCTAAAACCCGTGAGAGTGTGCATACCATCGTACACCTAGGACCTCGGGTTGTGAGGAGAGAACAACAGTGGGGGGTAGAAGGTTTCGAGAATGGTACCCTTGTCCCACTGCCGAGTCTCAGAGCCTTTTATCTCGGTAGATGCTATCCTCGAAGAGAGGCCCCTAGTGCTCATCCGTCCTCCCCAAGATGCTCATTCCACTATCCCCATTTCTCCTACCGATGAGTCATCCTCCAGACCCCTCCAGCTTATCCGTCCCCAGTCTCAGGAGGCCGTGCATGTCACGCTCTGAAATCGGATTGTTCCTCCACCTCCGCGGCCATCCCAAGATGAGGAGGATAATGGGCCTCCGCCCCCGGCTGGCACCGAAAATGATATTCTCCAACATCTTGATAAGACACCCGCGAGGGTGTCTATTTAGATTGATTCGGAGGTCGCCATCACATCAATCCACTCTCCTCCATTCCTTCAAAAATCATGGTCAATGATGACCTCCCTCCTAGTGGGGTCACCAATGCCATCCTTTCCCTCACCCAAGGACCCTCGATTTCCTTCTCAGACAAAGATCTTGCCACCCCCGAATGTCGTTCGCTTCCGCTTTGTCTCACCATTAACCTCAATGGGGTAGCGGTGGACTCCACTTTGATCGACACCGGGGCCTCTATCAATGTCTGTCCGATGAAGACCCTTAAGCAATTGGGTTTAGGGGAAGAGAATCTGGAGAAGAGTTGCTCCTATAGCTGCCTATGACAACTCCAAAGGGTTGCCAAAGGCAAGATTGCTCTTAAGCTGGAAGTCGGACCTGTCACCATGACCACTGAATTCCTAGTTCTCGACGTCGATCCAGCCTATAAGGCCATCCTCGGTCGTCCATGGCTAGAGCAAACCTTAGGGATCCCTTCCACCGCCCACCAGTGCTTCAAATTCCCCTTCAATGGGCGGGTCATTAAGATCAAGAGCATTCCAATCCTGGAGACCCTCAATGCTTGTCACTACCGGGCAGATGCCGTACCTCTTCGATTTCCCCACACCCTGCGAACTCAACCAACCTCCCCGGCCTGTTGTAGAACCTCATGTTCCGTATCCCCCGGAAAGGGTTGGGAGGTGATGGCCAACATCGGCTATGTTCATGGCCGCGGTCTGGGCACGGATGAAAAGGGAGAGACCCAGAGCATCCAGGCGATTAGGAGGTTGTTACCTAAGGCTGGTCTAGGCTTCCACCCAGACCCCGTCCATCCGGACCCATTCATACCGTATCAACCCCTTACCTGGACTTTAAAAGAGCATTTTGTTCAAGGGCCGACCCAGATGGGGACCAGGGAGCCCGTAATTGAAGAAATACCTTGCTCTGAGAGTGAGGATGAAGAAGAGGAAGAAGATGCCCAAATAGAAGACCTTTCCGATGATTTTGGCCTCCTCTCCCTCTTTGGCTCTGATTTCCATTCTCCCCCATCTTCTCCTCCACCTTCTCCATCTCCATCTCCTTCTATTTCCGCATCTAATCCCCTTCTTTCCCCTCCTGTCCTCTCTCCATCCCTCATCTCGCCAGTCGAGGCTACCTTGAGTCAGCAACTCATGGTTCTTGGCTTGACTCCCAAAAAAAAAAAAACGCCAATTTTGAAAATTGGAAATCCGAGGTCTCCATTGAGCACCCCTCCTCTTTGGAACCTCTTCCGCTCGGCCAGGGGCCGACGCTTTCCGGCCTAAGCTCCTCTTCCTCTTGCCCCTCTAGGGGCACTTCCCTTGTACATAGTTTTGTACATAGCAGTCATGTAAATAGTGGTCTAGATTCTAGTTTAGAGTCAGGTCTAGAGGCTAGTTTAGAGTCTGGTTTAAGTCTAGGAGAGTCTAGTTCCTCTCAGCCATGCGTGCGCAAGGAGAAGGGTAGGCAAGTTCCTGCCCGTTTTGTCATGGCCTTGGCTGAAAGATGTGCTAGGTTAAGTCAGGTGCCAGAATTTCTTGAGGATCCTGCTCTCGTCGAGTCTAATTTTGAAGAAGGTGACTCCGTAGATGACGGCTTAGGAGTTATCTGTTAGATTTTAATGAGGAGGGTGAGTCAGGAGATCCTGGGTTAGAGAAGAGGACCCAGTGAGCTCCTATGTGGATGGCACAAAGAGGTTCGACGAGCCAACCATGGCTGCTGACGAGCCTACTAAAGAGGTCAACCTTGGCACTGAAGAATCCCCGAAGATAGTTTTGATTAGTGCCAACTTGAGTGCTGAGGAAGAAGAAGCTCTGGTAGCCATTCTTAAAGAATTTTCCGACGGATTTGCTTGGTCTTACGAGGACATACCGGGACTCGACACCTCTTTGGTTGAGCACCGTTTGGTCCTAAAAGCCGACGCAAAGGCCGTCAAACAAAAGTTGAGAAGGCTACATCCTAAGCTGGCACTCAAGATCAAAGAGGAGGTTGACAAGTTGCACAAAGCCAAATTCATTAGGGTTGTGCTATATCCACAGTGGGTAGCTAATATCGTCCCCGTAATGAAGAAGGACGGTAAGGTTAGGATCTGTATAGATTTCCGTGACCTTAATCGTGCTTGCCCAAAGGACGATTTCCCCCTCCCACACATAGATGTCCTAGTGGACAATACTGCCGGTTTCGAGCTTTTGTCATTTATGGATGGTTTCTCTGGGTACAACCAGATTCGCTTGGCGGAGGAAGACCAGGAGAAAACTTCATTTACAACGCCCTGGGGACTTACTGTTATCGTCATGCCCTTCGGATTGAAATGCGGGAGCAACCTATCAAAGGGCATGATGGCAATTTTTCATGACATGATGCATGTGCACATGGAGGTCTATGTGGATGTTCTTGGTAAAATCAAAGACTCGACATGGCCATGCTGAGGTCCTCCGGGCAGTTCTCCAAAGGTCTAGAGAGCACAATCTTAAGATGAACCCCAAGAAGTGTGTCTTTGGTGTCTCTTCGGGGAAATTGCTTGGGTTCATAGTCCAAGCGGGGAATCGAAATTGATCCTAACAAGGCCAAAGCAATAATTGACATGCCTCCTCCTAGGAATATCAGAGAAGTTAGAGGGCTAATTGGCAGACTCCAGTTCATTCGGAGATTTATCTCCCAGCATTCAATCCGCTGTAAGCCCTTCTACGAGATGCTTAGAGGAGAGGCGAAGTTTAATTGGGATGATAAATGTCAAAAGGCCTTTGATGAATTGAAGACCTATCTTTTTAATCCCCCTGTTCTCGCCCCTCGGTCCCGGGTCGGCCTTTACTGCTCTATGTGTCAACCACTGAGGATTCAACTGGAGCGTTTTGGCCCAATACGACGACGAGAAGAAGGAGAGCGGTGTACTATTATCCAAGTTATTCATGAGGCTGAAAAGAAGTACACCGCCATGGAAAGAACGTGCGCGGCCGTCGTCTGGGTTGCCCAGAAGTTGAAGCACTATTTCTTGGCTCATGAAGTGAAACTTCTGGCGCGTATGGACCCTATTCGGTACTTTCTGAGAAGCCCGTCCTGACTGAGCGGTTGATGAGGTGGCAAAGTTTCCTCAATCAATTTGATATCACCTACGTTAACCAAAAGTCAATCAAGGGGCATGCCATAGCTGAGCATTTGGCCCACCACCCCTTACCTTTATATTCCCCTGTTGATGAAAGTTTTCCCGATGAAGAGTTAGGAGCCATTATTGATGGTGAACCTTCATGGGTGCTTTACTTCGACGGGGCGCTCAATTCTAAAGGGTGTGGATAGGGGCAGTCCTCCTCTCTCGGAAGGGGTAGTCATTCCGCACGCCTACCAGTTAACCTTCCGAGCCACGAACAATGTGGTTGAGTACGAGGCTCTCCTAGTCGGCTGAAAATGGCTTTATTGCTCGGAGTCAAGGAGTTGAGGATTATTGGAGATTCGCAGTTGATACTCCGGCAATCTCTCAGCAAGTACCAGACCCGGGACCCCAAGTTGAAACCATACCAAAATTGGTAGGAAAAGTAGTCCGGCAGTTTAGGAAGCTCACCTTAGTTCACACTCCTAGGGCCCAAAATATCCTAGCAGATTCCCTCGCCTCCCTCGCGTCTTCCATTCCCATTCATTGGGAAAGTTTCTGAAACCGTCTCTGTTCAGAGGTTAAGAGTCCCTTCTCATGTCGATCCGTGGTTCTCTCAGCTCTGGCGTCCTTCTCCATCCCTTCGGGTCAATGCGCTTTCCAAAGAGTCCAGAATTGACCTTGAAGATGGCCATCCCTGGTTTTTTGACATCGAAAACTTTCTCAAAGATGGATCCTTCCCTGATTATGCCACCTCTACCGATAGACGGGCGATTCGCCGCGTCTCGGAGCGTTACAAGATCATAGGTGGCATTCTCTACAAAAGTCTCTCAACGGGGTCTATCTCCGTTGCCTTGATGAAATCGAATCTCAAGATGTTGTTGAAGCCGCTCACTCTAGTGAATGTGGTGGCCATGTTAATGGTAGAGCAATTGCCCAGAAATTGCTAACACTATTATTGGCCCACCATGGAAGAGGACTGTCGCCATTTTGTCCGTCACTGTGCTAATGCCAATTGCATGGTGATAAAATTCATGCTCCTTCCTCTTCTCTTCACCCTCTCATCGCACCATGGCCTTTCGCCATGTGGGCATTCGATGTGGTCGGTCCTCCTACGGACCGAGAACCGAGAAGTCCGGAAGAAGTCCTTCATTCTAACCGCCACAGAATACTTCACAAAGTGGGCTGAAGCAGAAGCGTTCATAGAGGTCAAAGCTTCAACAGTCGTCAAGTTCATCAAGCGCAACATCCTTGCAAGATTTGGCGTGCCTCGGGACATCGTCACCGACAACGGACCGCAATTCACTTCACAGGAGCTTCGCGACATGTGTGGTAAATATGGTATCAATTTGCATCATTCATCACCATACTATCCATAAGGTAATGGACAAGCGAAGCTACTAATAAAACTCTCATTAAATTATAAAGAAAACATGCAAATCTCACAACAATGCTGATTGGCCAGATCGCTTGGTTGAAGCTCTTTGGGCTTATCACACCTCGGTCCGAACTCCTACGGGGCAAACCCCTATGCCTTGACGTACGGATCGGATGCGATACTCCCATATGAGATCTTCGTCCCTCACTTAGAGTTCAATTGGATTCCGAACTTGATCCTGATCAACGTCGGGAAGCCTTGTTGGCACAACTTGAACTCTTAGATGAAAGACGAATGATAGCGGCTGACCATGCTCAAGTCTATCGTCAGAGAATTGCACGTTTTTATGCCAAAGAGTTCTTGAGAGAAAGTTCGAAGTGGGTGAGATTGTCCTTAAGCGTAAAATCATAAAGGCACCAGGTCCCAGGAGCAAATTGCAAGAAAATTGGGAAGGTTCATTCGTTGTCAAAGAGGTTTACTCAGGGAACGCTTATAGGTTAGTGGATGCCGAAGGAGTCAATTGACGCACCCTTGGAATGCAGTCTACCTCAAGAAGTTCTATCCTTAGTCAGTCGGTCAGTCATTCATCACTTGTCAACGGTTCGGGTTTAAGTCTCTACTTTTCCACTCGGTCCTAGTGAGAAAGGACTTATTCACACACCACACGATGTTAAGATATTGCCCTTTGGCTGGAAAATCACAAGTACACTCGGGCGGTCTCATTCGTCAATGTGTTTCCCCTATTTTTCCCATTCGGTCGTGTCCATAAGTGGAACAAACTACGAGTAGGGACCACCCACTCTCTTTTAAAAGGACAAGGTCACCATAAAACAGGGGCAACTAATGAAAGCAGGGGCAAAATGTCAAATCAAGCCTCAAAGGGAAAAGAAAAGCCAAAAGGTCAAAAATGGTAGCAAAAAGTACGTACCCAGAAAAAGGTTGACCAACTCAAGGAGGTAGCAAAAAGTACGTGCCTCCACCCCAGAAATTAGAAATGAAATGAAAAATCCCCTTGAAAACAATGGTTGACCAAGTCTGTTTAATATGAGATGTCAGTTTGGAAACAAAAATAGTTTGAACCAAAGTCCTACATGACTTTCTATGCTTCTCTTCCTATTTCCCCCTCTAGGGGCAATTTGATTGTATAAGATCCTCTGTAGTGGAAAATATTAAGAAGGCTAGGGCAATGTCCAACATCAAAGATTTCATGCACGTCCCTCCTCACTCTTGGCCTTTGTGGTTAAGTGGATCGTGTAAACCTTATACCCCGACATGTGATGAATATGTGTCTTAGAGTCCAAAAAAAAAAAACAAAATGCAAAAAACAACAAAAGAGTCTTTTGATGTATACATTTTTCCCAATGTACATATTTGTATATATTTTCTCCCTTATTCTCTCTCTTATTTTCGAAAAAAAAAATCCAAAATCCAAAAATTAGTGGTACTGTGCATATACACTAACATTTTGCCTATTCGCTTATTTACTTATTTTTAAAATAAAAAACAACAAAAAATCAAAACAAAACAAAACACGAAAAAAATGCATGTGCATATTTCCCTTCGGTTATTTTATATCTTTATCTTTGATTAGAAATTAGCCCCTTGACCAGATCTCAATAAAGGTACACCATAGGCAAGGGGCTAAAAACAGATCTACACTAACCTGTTTCTTTGAGTGTTGTGGATATAGGATGCAGGAACCAAAGCAAAACATTCAAATGCAGAAGTCCACAATATTCCACTATGATAATCAAGTCTGTGTACATATCATGACAGGGGCATACCCCTGGTGGTACAAAAAATGTCACTCATCTCTCTACTCCCCCTCCGTAGGCCTCTGCCTACGGGAGCTGCTCACCTCCTCCTCCTCCCTCTCCCGACGCCGGTCTGGGAGAGGAGGTCTCGAAGCCGTGGAAGCCTCTGGTCGTGCAGTCCTCCTCCTCGAACCACGGACGGATCCCCCAGCGACACGATGTCGTCAAGGGACGCGAATGCCGAACTAGTCCTCGCGGGCGTCGCCTGCTGGGCCTTCCGCTGCTTCTCCCGGCGCTTCTTCAGCACCCGGTCCTTTAGGATCTCGTAGTCCACGGCGATCCGCGCCCGAGCCGTCTCGGCCTCCCTCTCCCTCTCTCGGGCCTCGAGCAGGTGACCCCTCATGAGGGTCCGGTCCTCCCTCAGCTCCTCCATGGCAGTCACCATGGTCCGCCGCTGCATATCAAAAGCAAAAGAGGATCAGTCATGAACATGTGCAGGAAGAAGACGAAAGAAGAAAATGTCTTACCTCGGCCTCCAGACCAGAAATCCTCACCTCTAGCTCCAGTCGCAGACTCTCCATCTGTGCCTGGAGAGTAGCCACATCTCCTTCCCGCCGCTGCATGTCAAGAGGCAAGCATGTTAGAACATTCATTAAGGGAAAGTGCAAGTTTGGTGCCTTACCTCAGCCCCAATCTCTCGAGCCTGCTCCTCAAGCTCCCGGACCCTTGCCTGCGCCCGGTCCAGGGCGTCCTGCAGGCGGTCGGCAGGTCCCCTCTCGCCGGCCGCACCGACGAGCTCGCCCCGAGGTCGCGGCTCTCCCGAACCTTGCTAGCTCCTCCTTCTGCATTCACAGAACCGTGGTCAGTCATCAATTCAATATCAAATCAATTCAGGGTTAATGTTACTTACCAGTGTCCTGACCTCAACTCGGAGCCTCGTCAGCTCCACCTCCTGCTCGGCCAGTCGCCCTTCCAACAGGCGGATGGCCTATGACTCCGGCATCTGCCAAATGCACTTCAAGGTTAGAATCAAATAAAGCAATCCACCAACAAAGGCTTAGAGTTGCAAATTCACTCACCACTCGTCGGTCAAGCCGGAGTCGCCCGGCATATCATGCCTGGTAGTCCTCCATGTAAGCTGAGCTATCCTGGTGGTCTCTCGCTGGATCACCTGCTCACCTCCCTCGCGCCAGTACGCAACTGTGCTGCCGTGGTCTGCACCCCAGTCGCGGTCCTCGGCGAAGAATCGCCGGCGCGAGTGTCCCTCTCTCCCCAGGGAGGGCACCTCGATGGCCGGCTAGTGCAGCCTAGTGTGCGCACCACCAACTCCAAATACAGTACCTCACATGTCCCAAGGCATAGTAAGAGGAGGTGGCGGTCGAACAAGGGGCGACCTGCCGCCACCGCTGGGTGCGAGGCGTCCGTCTCCCCCGCGTAGGGGGTCCACACCACCTGAGAAAAACAAGAAGACACTGGTCAGTAACATCAAATGCAGCAGTAATTGAAAGAATGTAAAAGCTATTTGAGGGTTTCCTACCTGCTCATGCGGGTAGTGGTCGAGTGCGACCCGCACATCCCGTGCTCTCCTATCTGTGACCCTGGGGTCCGGGGCCACCTCCCACCTCGTCATGAGAGGCACCATCGTCTGGCACCCCTCTACCAGTGTGCCGCGCCCCATGGGGAAGCGGTGTACCCCCAGATCTGCAAGAAGAGAAAGTCAGTCAGTCAAGCAATTTATCAATTGAAATTCAAGATGAGCTTTAAAGGAAAATTGCATACCTGAAGGAAGGGGGTGAACCCCCAGTGCTGTGTGAACGCTGCGAGCTACTGGGTAGAAGTGAGAACAGATGTCCTAGCATCGCAGCGCCCCAAGCATACCTCCCCGCCTATGCCAGATCTCGAAGAGCAGCACGAACTTGCAGTTCATCTGAGATGACTGCGTCGCGATCAAGAGCCGCCCCAGCAGGTAAGACACAAGGATCCGGATCGAGCGCTCCTCGCTCCTGTCCCCCAGATCCAATGCTCCTCTCACTCCTGTACAGAACTCATCTAAACTCTCCAAGGCCCTCTCCTCCTACCTCTCAGGCCCACCGCCTCCGACAACGATCCGAGCAGGATGCTCCGATCGGTCTCCTCCTCCCGGCCACACTCTGGCCCCAGTAGCTCTACTATGTCGTCATAGTAGTCCCTCCTCTCCAGTCCGACTAGCGGCTCTCCCTGAACCGGAAGCCTATCAAATACGCCACATCCTCCAATGTGGGTATCATGTGTCCCCAAGGCATGATGAATGCCTTGCAATCCTCCTCCCACCTCTCTCGGAGTGCCTCCAGATACAGTACGTCCACGTGGAAGGCCGCACCGACAGGATATGCCCGAATCCCATCCGAGCAATCCGGGTCTGCTGGACCTCTGGCAGGGCCCGGTACCACGCCCAGCATAAATCCCAGGTCACCCTGCTCCTCATTCGGCCCTTACCCTGCAGAAAACACAGAAATATTAACGTCAGCATCGACTGCCGTTGATTTGCAACTGACGGCAAGGGGTCTGCCGTTTACTCATAATCGGCGTCAATGGGGTGGCCGTTTAGTTCCTGTATCGACGTCCAACCCATTGCCGTCAAGATCACCTTGACGGCAAGGGGGTGGACGCCAGGAGGAACTCGACGGCAACCGATGTTGCCGTCAAGTTCCTGTCTGTCCCGACGGCACTTCCCCTGTTTTCCTTCCTTTTCACCAAATTAAAAATGCATCCACAAGGGTTTTAGAATACTCACCCATGGTCGTCGAGGTGCCTCCGCCTCCGTCTCGTCTCTCCCTCCGTCCTCTTCCCCCTCCGGTGCATCCCCCACCGCCATTTCTTCCTCTTCCTCCGCCGTAGCCATTTCCTCCTCTTCCTCCTCCGGTTGGCGACGGTCCCGGAGAATCCTTCTCTTTTCCCTCCTCCTCATTGTGATCTCGAGCAAAGTGAGCAAGGTATGGGTTCGGTTTTCCTTCTCCCGGCGCTTGGGAAGATGGAATGGCGCCGGGAGAAAGGCGTTGGTTCAAAAAAAGGCAGTTTCCTGGTTCAACGTCAACCTCGAGCCGTTTAACTTTATCTGGCGTCAACCTCAGGCCGCTGACGTACACTTGACAGCTAGGGTGTGGACGTCAATGTCCCTTCAATGTCAGGCCTCGAAGTCTGGTCAGAACCATGTCTGGCCGTCTACTTTGAAGATCGACGACCATTGATGTGGACGTCAATCCTTCGTTTCTTAGGTTGGCGGCCATCGATGTGGACGCCAACTACTCCGCGCTCACTCCTCACAGCACATCTTTTGAACATCTTTGAGGTCATTTCATACCCATTTCACCACATTCCATTCCACATATCAATCAATGCAAGTCAGTTGAACACAATGCAAAAACCACTTTATATTCACCATTGTGTTACACTTATTCAGATCTGAAAAGTACATCACTTTGCCCTGCGGGCCATGAAATAGCCACAAGCAACGGGAAGAATGCTATAATTGTATTCCTCATATTCCGGATCTCTTCCCGATTCTCCTAACAGCCAAACCCACCTTCCTGCTCACTGTATGTCTCACCCAAACCTCATCGCTTTCTTCATCAGCCTCTCATTTCTTCCGGTAACTATCATGTCGATGCCGTTGAATGAAATGGGAATTCCCCGTGGAATCCCAAGCTGACAGTGGCACCGATGTGGCTGGTACACCACCATCCGATCTGCTCCAATCAACATAAATCTTTGTCTTCCCTGGTCCGCGCTCTGAACTCGATAGTCCTCATGAACAGTGGCCTCACGATGAACTCATCCATGCCCAGATATGCTAAGTGATCTCTCCAAGTGTCTCGGCCCTTCAAGTGCGCGCACACACTTGATCTCATCCTCCGGCTCATACCATGCCCTGCTGCAGTACACTGAACTCCGAAGGAAGACTCTGGGGGGTAGGTTGTGCATCAGCAAAATCAAACTTTAGATGAGCTTCCATCCATACCTAGAGCAGAAACAAACTCCCGCACGTGCGCCGCCTAGGCTCATGGTGGTGAGCGAACTGTACAGGTGGGCCAGCACTGCAGGGGCAAGTGACTGCCCGCGCCATAGCAGAGTGAGTATCCCAACATGCTCGTACAGGATGAAGTCGCCGCTCGTGGGAACAGGAACACCCCGGCTAGGCAAAGAGTCAGTCCTCGCGTCGCCCTCTCCCGCCAATCTCCCGGGCATGCTGGATCAGCCACCAAGCCAGCCGTTCCAGAAGATCCCATTCTTGTTCGTCATTCGCAGCACCTCCTTCTTGTCTCGTACGATGTCCGCGATGATCTCTTCCCACGGGAGGAGAGGAGTCACCGCATCATACTCCAGGCACCGCTGCCACCCCAGGAACAATTCCACCTCCTCCAGCAACATGCTCGCCTCGAAGCCCTGGAACACAATGTGTGCGTGTGCGGGTGCCACCTCTCCACTAACGCCCCCAGGGCGTCGAATCCCCACCACATATCCTTCATGTTCTTCGCCAGAACCACCATGAAATTCAAATGCCACATTCCGATGAAGCTCCGCATGTCCAGTGTGATAGCGTTCACCAGGTTCACAAGCCAGGAAAGGCTCGTACCTGGCCTTGGCTTGGGAATGCGGGGATCTCTTGCATGAGGGCGGGGTTTTGTAAGAATGCTGTTTGGGGCGTTTTCAGCCAAGAAAGAGTAGAATCAATCATTACTTACCTCCCCGTTAGCTAGACGTGTGCTCAGGTTCCCGAAATTCGCTCAGAGTTCCGGGGTTCGCGCCTGTGGATCGTCTGGTCGATGAGGAGGCCATTTTTGCTATCCTTCACTGACTCTCTACTCTCTGGTTCGCAGCAGGAGAAAGGGGGGGACGGAGGTAGGAGATGAGAGAGTCCTTATGGACTCCCATCACCTATATTTTCGGCCTGATCCGCTGTCATGTCAGCGTCCAGATCGGTGGACGCCAAATGTACTGGCGGCCATCGATGTGGACGTTTACTGACCGGATAATTTCAATTTCTTAATCTTTATATGGCCATTATCCTTTATCCTTTATCTTGTGCTTCAAGTTGTTTTGCAGATATCTAAGCCGAGCTGCGCTTCAATTTCGGAACGCTCATGCGACCTTGAGCGTGACAGGTATGTCTAACATAGGACCCCCAGAGGCGAATAACTTGGCGACCGTGAACCCTGAGTTCCCCTTCACCAAAAACCATGATGGGTTTGCGATCTCTCAGTTATTCGTATGGCCTTTAGAATTTTGCTCTGGTGCTAACTTGCATTTTAGATAGACAACCCACACCAGCATGCATCTTCTTCACTGCTAACATTCTATTACAACACTCAAAAAAAAAAATGATGATTTTCCTCGATCATATGATTGCTCCATGGCTCCCGCTCAGGTAGCCTATTGGGTTCGTCCTTCATGACTATCCAGGTCGATATCGGGTCTTTGTTGCCCCCTTCTTCACTTGTCCCACCGTGTCTTTCACAAATCATCAAGCAGCCTTATTGAGTTCACTTGAGCCTTCGCCAGCCGCGAGTTAATTCCGGACTTCAGGCTTTCCAAGCATGTGATTCCAGTTAGAATCTTTTGATAATCCTTTGAGAGATCAACCACTCCTTGTCTCCATGACCTCCTAAATTCGGGACCGACGTCCGGATTAGGCCAGCGAGCCCGCGAGCTCCGGTTATGAGACTCTCCTGATTCAACCGTCATATTACACCTCCTTTGACTCAGACACACTGGAAACTAGTCAAAGTCCAACACGGCCATGCTAGGGACCCTGCCATTGGGTCGCAGTTGTAGTTACACGGGCAGATCACCCTTTTCTTACCCCTATTTGTCTCTCAGATGATATGTCATCGATTTCTAGCCTGTCTCTTTCGTTTGGTTTGCTAGAACTCCTATTCTCGGAGATGGCCCTTCCATTAAATCTCCGCGTCCTTTGTTTACCGAGACACCAACCTTTCAGTCCGCTTGTAAGGCCCTCTAATTTCCGTCGCATTATTTGTATTTATGTGTGTATATTTGTGCTCATGTATGTATGTACATATTTACGTACGCATTAATTAGTATAATTACGTATGCATGTGTTTATATTAAGCATAACTAATGTATGTATTGCATGATGATAGTGTGGATACAATACCATATGAATATTGCATGTATATATGCTTGGTATGCATGGTTTTCTGCATAATTAGGGTTCTGGCCGAAGGCCACCTTGGCGTCAAGCCCAGGCCGTTGAGCTGGTGTCAGCGTCTAGACATGGACGCCAACACTAACTCCGGCGTCCAGCGATATGGACGCCAACTTCTCTAGCCTGCATGCGCAGCAGAGTTGCAAGCTTCTGAAACAAGGCATGGCCACCATTGGGGGAATGTCCCCCAACGGCTCTCAGGTTGTCAAATCGGTATGGTGAGTGGGTGAGGGGCTCTCCTTAACCTGAACCCGAATGGGACTCTCCCACTCTTTCCCTTCATCCTTGCAAGAGGAGAGAAGTGAGAGAGAAAAAACCCTAGAGAAGTCTGTGAGAAAACCCCACCTTGGCACCCTCAAATCCGACCCCTTGGACCTTGATCCGGCGTCCCCCCTGCTGCAAGGAGGTTGCTGGACCAACGAGGAAGGCTTCCCCGACATCCCCTCGGCGTGGAGATCGCCCAGGAGCCCGGAGGAAGGCGATCTAGAAGGCATTTCTGCAACTTCTTGGGACTGCCCAAGGAGGTCTTCACCGAGCCATAAATCCCTTGGAGGAATTTTAGAAAGGCAAGTGATGAGGACAAGGTGACCTTAGCCACCTACATGCTACAGGTATGATTTGGTTTATGCTTGTATGTTGTTTGTCAAGTTAGAAATGGTTGGTTAGTGCTTATGAAGGTGTATTGCAGGAGAGAGCTGATGTATGGTGGTCCTCCCTACTGCGTACGCGCTTCGAGGACAGAGCAGTAGATGTGGCATGGGACGCGTTCGTGAGACTCTTCCGAGCCAAGTTCGTCCCAGAGCACATCCAGGACAAGATGGAGCAAGAATTCCTTTCCCTGACGCAAGGATCGATGACCGTCCTGGAATACAAGGTAAGGTTTTATGAACTTTCTAAATATGCACCGCATATAGTAGAGGATGAGTGCAGGAAGACCAAGAAGTTCGTGATGGGTCTCAAACCATCACTGAGGACGAGGCTCGTGGCATTCGACCATCGCACGCTAGACGAGGCCCTCAGCGCAACCTGCAGACAGGAGGGAGAAATGGAGCAGTATCTGGAGGAGAAGAAGGCTTCGCAGAAGAGGCCGACAGCGACTTTCCAGCGGCAGGATAAGAGGAAAACGGTGTACCAGACACCGCAGAAACAAGTGGCAGTCAGCAACTCTCAGGTACCTTCTGTACGTTCCCCCGGTGCGAAGAAAGAGTGTCCCCATTGTGGGAAGACCAATGGAGGTTCCGAGTGCTGGTTAGTAGCGGGTAGATGCTTAAAGTGTGGGAGCAGCGACCACAAGATCAAGGACTGCCCAAGACTTCAGCAGGGAGCTCAGCGTGGAGCGCCAGTACCAACAGTAGCGGCAGCCGCGCCAGCTACAGGACGACCAGGAAGGCCTCGAGCCCCAGCTCGAGTGTTTGCTTTAGCTCGCGAGGACGCCAAGCAGGCGGAGCATGTCACCGAAGGTACAGTTTTACTTTTCGGTGTGCACGCTCGGGTTTTGTTTGATACGGGTGCTACGGACTCGTTCATTTCCGAGCGGTTCGCTAGGCAGTTAGCCCTAGAGTCAGGCATAGAGTCTGAGGAGTTAGAGGTCCCTTTGTCTGTGCACACCCCTGTGGGTACGGTATCGACTAGGAAGTGCATTCCGTCGTTACCTGTGTGCATTGAGGATAGATTCCTAGATGGGTGTTTCTTCTTGCTAAAGATGAAGGATTATGATTGTATCTTGGTCTGGATTGGCTAGAGAAGCACTATGAGTTAGTGGATTGTCATAGGAAGAAGATTGTTTTCCGCATTCCTGGTGAGGACGAGTTCTCTCATCCCTTGCCAAAGAACTTAGCGGGAAAGTTAGTTATCTCTGCCATGAAGGCGATGCGCATGGTGAACAAGGGTTGTGACGCATTTCTTGCTAGCGTTATGCTAGTACCCGATGCTGGTTCGTCACTGACTCTTGCAGAGATTGATGTGGTGCAGGACTTTCCAGATGTCTTTCCCGATGACTTGTCTGGATTGCCACCGGATAGGGAGATAGAGTTCACTATAGAGTTGCTTCCAGGCACCTCTCCTATCTCGAAGGCCCCATATCGGATGGCCCCTGCAGAATTAGCCGAGTTGAGGAAGCAATTGCAAGAATTGCTCGATAAGGGATTCATTCGCCCTAGCGTTTCCCCTTGGGGCGCACCTGTATTATTCATCAAGAAGAAGACGGGTCACTTCGGTTATGCATTTATTATAGGAAGCTAAACCAGGTGACTGTGAAGAACATGTATCCCTTACCTCGGATTGATGATCTGTTTGACCAGTTGCGAGAGGCATCAGTCTTTTCCAAGATCGACTTGCGATCTGGTTATCATCAGTTGAGGATTAGGAGTGAGGATGTGTCCAAGACGGCATTTAGAACCCGTTATGGACATTATGAGTTTTTGGTTCTTCCTTTCGGATTGACCAATGCCCCTGCAGCGTTCATGGATCTCATGAACCGGGTGTTTAGTCCATATCTAGATATGTTCTTGTGTATTGATGACGTGTTGGTCTATTCTCCGGATGAGGCCACACATCGTCAGCATTTGAGGTTAGTCTTAGAGGTTCTTCGTGAGCACAAGCTGTATGCGAAGTTCAGCAAGTGCGAGTTCTGGTTGCGCGAGGTTCATTTTCTTGGGCATGTTATCTCCGGCGCTGGTGTTGCAGTTGATCCAGCAAAAGTCCAGGCAGTTATGGATTGGAGATCCCAGGACCCATTCGGAGATTCGTAGTTTATTGGGTAGCTGGTTATTATCGGCGATTCATTGAGGGTTTCTCATCCATCGCCGCCCCTTGACAAAGCTGACCCGGAAAGGTGAGAAGTTTGTATGGTCTGAGGCATGTGAGCGTAGCTTTCAGCTATTGAAGGCTAAGCTTACTTCTGCTCCGGTATTGGTATTGCCTAGTGGTCTAGAAGGTTTTGCCATTTATACGGATGCATCTCGATTGGTTTAGGCTGTGTGCTCATGCAGCAAGAGAGGGTAGTGGCTTATGCTTCTCGTCAGTTGAAGGAGCATGAGAAGAACTATCCGACTCATGATTTAGAGCTCGCAGCTGTGGTTCATGCACTAAAGATCTGGAGGCACTATCTTTATGGTGTCAGATTTGAGGTGTTTACCGACCACAAGAGCTTGAAGTATCTTTTCTCCCAAAAGGAATTAAACCTGAGGCAGAGGAGATGGATTGAGTTCTTGAAGGACTATGACTTCGACCTTCAGTATCATCCTGGAAAGGCGAACGTCGTAGCGGATGCTCTAGTAGAAAGAGGTGTTCGCTCCAGCAAGATTGGAAGATGTTGGAGGATGCAGCGTGCTCTATGACCGAGTTAGAGCCATCGTTGTGTCAGGCTTTTGTAGCTCAGCTATCCCCTAGATCCTCAGTCTTGGATGAGGTGATTGAGCAGCAGAAAGCCGACCCTAGATTGTTAGAGTTAGTGGGTAAGGCGGGCATTGCTCGTGATGAGGACGGTGTGATTAGATTTCAGCACCGTGTTTGTGTCCCCGATGTGGTAGATGTCCGTGAGCATGTGTTAGCGGAGGCTCATAGATCGCGATTCTCTATTCATCCGGGTAACACTAATATGTATCAAGACCTGAAGAGATCATTTTGGTGGTCCGGCATGAAGAAGGATGTTGCGGATTATGTGTCTAGATGTCTAGTATGTCAGCATGTGAAAGCCGAGCGGCAGCGACCATCCGACCTTATGCAGAGGATGGATATCCCCGTATGGAAGTGGGAAGCTGTCACTATGGATTTCGTATCGGGTTTGCCTCGATCTAGAAGGGGAAATGACTCGATTTGGGTAGTTGTAGATAGGTTCTCGAAGACTGCTCATTTCTTGCCTATGAAGAAGAAGCAGTCAGTAGAGAGTTTAGCTAGATTGTATGTTAGCGGTATCATCAGGTTGCATGGTGTGCCGAAGTCGATCATTTCGGATCGAGATCCGAGATTTACTTCGAGATTGTGGAAGGGTCTTCAGGATGCATTAAGTTCGGAGCTTAAGCTCAGTTCGGCGTTTCATCCCCAGACCGATGGACAGTTCGAGGACTATCCAGACGCTCGAGGATATGTTGAGAGCGTGTGTTCTGGATTGGAAGGATGATTGGGAGCGTCATCTACCTCTTGTGGAGTTCGCATACAACAACAGCTTTCATGCTAGTATCGGTATGGCTCCATTCGAGGCGTTGTATGGTAGGCCCTGCAGATCTCCTTTATGTTGGGAGGAGACTGGTGATAGGCAGTTGATCGGACCGGAGTAGTTCAGGAAACTTCGGATAAGATTCAGCTTATCAGGAAAAGGCTTGTTGCGGCACAGGATAGGCAGAAGAGTTATGCCGACAACAAGAGAAAGGATTTGGAGTTCGAGGTTGGCGATCATGTCTTTTTGAAGATATCGCCTACTCGTGGAGTTGTCAGATTTGGCAGGCATAGCAAGCTAAGCCCTAGGTTCATTGGCCCATATGAGATTCTCAGACGTTTGGGCAACGTGGCGTACGAGCTAGCATTACCCCCAGCTTCGGCTAGCGTACACCCTGTATTCCACGTATCTATGCTCAGAAAGTATGTCCGAGATCCGTCTCATGTGATAGTCATGAGCCCGTGGAGATCTAGCCAGATCTTTCGTATGTCGAGCAACCAGTAGCCATTCTTGACCGAAAGGTTCAGCATCTCCGGAACAAGAGTATCGCATCGATGAAAGTTCTATGGCAGAACTTCTCACGTGAGGAGGCTACGTGGGAGCTTGAGGATGCGATGAAGAAGAAGTATCCCCTTTTGTTTGAGTAATGTCGTTCTAACTTCGAGGACGAAGTTTCTTTAAGGGGGAGAGGGTGTAAGGCCCTCTAATTTCTATCGCATTATTTGTATTTATGTGTGTATATTTGTGCTTGTGTATGTATGTACATATTTACGTACGCATTAATTAGTATAATTACGTATGCATGTGTTTATATTAAGCATAACTAATGTATGTATTGCATGATGATAGTGTGGATACAATACCATATACATATTGCATGTATATATGCTTGGTATGCATGGTTTTCTCCATAATTAGGGTTCTGGCCGAAGGCCACCTTGGCGTCAAGCCCAGGCCGTTGAGCTGGTGTCAGCGTCTAGACATGGACGCCAACACTAACTCCGGCGTCCAGCGATATGGACGCCAACTTCTCTGGCCTGCATGCGCAGCAGAGCTGTAAGCTTCTGAAACAAGGCATGGCCACCATTGGGGGGAATGTCCCCCAACGGCTCTCAGGTTGTCAAATCGGTATGGTGAGTGGGTGAGGGGCTCTCCTTAACCTGAACCCGAATTGGACTCTCCCACTCTTTCCTTCACCCTTGCAAGAGGAGAGAAGTGAGAGAGAAAAAACCCTAGAGAAGTCTGTGAGAAAACCCCACCTTGGCACCCTCAAATCCGACCCCTTGGACCTTGATCCGGCGTCCCCCTGCTGCAAGGAGGTTGCTGGACCAACGAGGAAGGCTTCCCCGACATCCCCTCGGCGTGGAGATCACCCAGGAGCCCGAGGAAGGCGATCTAGAAGGCGTTTCTGCAACTTCTTGGGACTGCCCAAGGAGGTCTTCACCGAGCCATAAATCCCTTGGAGGAATTTTAGAAAGGCAAGTGACCTATCCCTGATGTTCCCTTATGAGTCTAGGTTGGTTTTGTGATTTTTATGGATTTTTCCTCGAGTCCTAGACCCTCCAATTCACCTAAGATTCAGAGCTCGGGTCTGTGTTTCTGCATAGACCTGGTTAGACGGCAAGGTCCCTGGACGTCCAGATCATCCTTGGCGTCCATCGACCATGCCGCTGACCCTGAGTCAGCGGCCAGAGACCGCCGCCGAGTTCTTCTGGACAGAACAGTGAGCTGCTTTGTCCCTCTTCTACATTAAATTCGGTATGTTTTACGTGATGAGGATATATGGTAAACCTTATACTCTATGTATATTGTGCATTGTGGTGTGTGGATGAATGTGGTGTGGTGGTGAATGTGGAAATGGTATTCCTTAAACTTGTGAGCATAAATGGTTGATTCTTGCAAAATTAGTTTTCATGATTAGAATTGTATGAAGGCCTTGGTTTTGGTCTGATCATGAAAGTCAGTGGGTCAATATAGGTGTTTTGCAAATTTGGTAGATTATCCATGCTAGTGTCATGTGTTAATAAATCCGATTGGGTAGAAGAAAATGAAAGCATGCGAGAATGATTTGTAGTGTTCAATCCATAGATGTATGAATTAGGGAAATTTTGTATTCTCAATTCATGCATATGTTAATAGCTTATGCTTAAACAGCAAGTGGCTAATTTGCAAAATGTGTTAGACCCATGTTAACTTAAGTTGTTAATGGCATGCTAATTAGGCGTTTTATTTTCTGTAAATTCTAATGGCTCAGAAAAATCTGAAAAATTGAGGGTATCATCTTGAACCGAAAACAGCATGTGGTTAACATTCAGGTCATTTGGATTAGTAATAAAAAGTTATGTGTTTTCTTGTGAAATGTGATAATTCGTGCATATGATCGTAATGTGATTAGATTTTGTTTAAACCCAGCATGATTAGTGTGTTTACTGTGTGTTAAACCTTGAAATTTTGTAGTACCATGTTAGGAAAAACAGAGGTATTCATGTGAGTGAGAAAGTGAATGAGATGAAGTGTTATGTGTAAAACCAAGTATAAAACGGTAAATATGTAAATGTGTAACTGTGCCAATGTGACACTGCTTCCGTAGAGGGCAGTGGAGCTGTATCAGGGAAAAGTCCCCCTGAGAAAGTTCATTGTGTTAAGTGACCCTAAGGGCATTAGGGGGAAATCCTGGAGGTGGACAAGTACCACTGGTTAGGGTGGAGACTTGTTCTCCCGGTCTGCGCAGTCCAAGAGTCGCCATTGGAATGCCTAGATGGCATCTATGTGTAATGTGATGTGTATATGTCCTTCTTGGTGGTTTGGACTATGTGTCACGGCACCTAAAAATGTGTAAAGTGTAATGTGAAATGTGTATGTGACCATGTGTAAATGTGTAAGTGACATGTGAATGTGTATGTGTAAAGTGTAACCATGTGAAAAGAGGAAACTAGTGTAAAGAAAAATGTGAAATTCTAGATGTGTAAATGCGTTATTGAGACCCATGTGAGACTAAATCTGAAACCATGTGAATTCAGAAAATGCATGTTGTTATTCTTATGTTTATGTGTGCAAAAATGTTTAGAGTCCATGTTAGGGACAACTAAGGAATATGTGTGCAAATAGCATGATAGATTGTTCACATGATATGTTTTAAGCAACATTGTAGCCTCATGTGTAGATTTATAGCCAATGAATCATGTGAAATCAGCAACCTAAAGCATGTGAAAAGGTTGTGTATGTACTTAAGAACATGTGGAATCCATGCTAGTTGTGTTTCCCGTCCATGTATGTAAAAGTTCATGTTGATAGCTCTCATGTTTGATTCTTTAAAGATTAAAGTTTCATGAGTAAATTGAATAGAGACCATGTGATAGGTGAAGTTTATTTTAGAAATCTGAAAGCATGAGTTATGTATAAAATTGTAGAATGTTCATGATAGGTTGAAAACTTGAAATGACTAGCATGCTATGTGTTGCTAATTGTAATGTGCATGTAGAAACCACTAGGACTTCTAAGTGTACATCATGAGTAGTGTTGCTCGCTGAGTCCTTGGACTCACTCCTTGCTTCGGCGTACAGGTATAGTTGGTGACACAGTACCTTTGGAGGAGGCAGCAGAGACGGACTCCGAGCGCGGAGAGTAGCTAGTCTTGGAGCTTCCTTGTGATTTGTGTATTTCATAGTATGTATTTGGAACATTGTATTAGAATTATCATGAAAGTAATGTATTATGTGGACATTTTGAAATCTTATTTCAGCAATTTAAATTATGTGAGCTCTTAGTTCCTTATTGTTAATTGTGAAAAATCATGTATGGTTAATGTGGATGATGAATGAATGGAGATAGTTCTCTTTTACTTCCGCTACTATGTTGTATATTCGCGTGTATCTCAGCTGTATGTATCGTTTGGGTAAATGTCCCACTGTGGCAGCACTTGTTATACCGACGTAGGTTGGTATAACCGTACCGGTATAATGAGGCCGTCACAGAGATTGTAACACCCCATATAAGAAAATGTTAAATGGACTAAATCAGTAGACTACCAACAACTCGGACTAGTCATTTTCAGAGCTAGAGCAGGAAAAGAACTCTGAAGTTAAGCGTGCTCAGTTGGGAGTAGTCCCAGGATGGGTGACCTTTCTGGGAAGTCTACCAACTGGCACAGTTGTTGGGCCAGTTTGCTGGTTGGGTCGTCACAAATGGTATCAGAGCCTTACCCAGCCGGAAGTGCAGGAACTAAGTGCCACACAGGACAAAGTGCTATGCTATGGAGCCACCTCTTGAAGCCACAATGGCGCAAAGTGCTACATAGTGGAGCCACCTCTTGAACCTGTGGGGGCCACCTCTAGAATCCTGCCTGCCTGGGGTTTGATTGTGTGATATATGTGAGCAGCGACGAGGACCTCGCTTATATAAGAGGGTAGATTGTAACACCCCATATAAGAAAATGTTAAATGGACTAAATCAGTAGACTACCAACAATCCGGACTAGTCATTTTCAGAGCTAGAGCAGGAAAAGAACTCTGAAGTTAAGCGTGCTCAGTTGGGAGTAGTCCCAGGATGGGTGACCTTCCTGGGAAGTCTACCAACTGGCACGGTTGTTGGGCCAGTTTGCTGGTTGGGTCGTCACACCGCTCTGCTCCCTTGCATGACCAGACGTCTCGGAAGGGCATTTGTAGACGCGAGATTTGGCCCATTAAGCCTCGTTGACCATTTGTTGACCAGCCTCGGATCCTATGTAGACGGCAGCATCGATGGTCGCCGACAACTGGTTGGCGGCAAGCCCCTAGACGCTGACCCAAGTTGGCGTCCACCTCCATGGACACCTGCATGAGGTTGGCGGCTTGATCTCTGGACGTCAATAGCGTTTACCAGGTCTGCGCAACTAACCCGAGATTCCAGCCCACTAGCGCCCTTGTCTCGACCATGCAGCTCACATAGCCGTTCCCAACGGGCATATGGACCACCTAGGCAGTCCTTTGACCTAGTAAAAATCCTACATGGCCTCCCCCCATTGGTTGGACCTCTAACACAAATATTGCTATATGTACAAGTGTGCTTCTTCACACTTAGCATCCTAGGCACTCCAATCCCGAGCTCCACTGTCTATTTAACACCCCCTTGAGCCCTCTGAACCAGAGGAGGGAGGCTGGACGTCCTTATGCTGCCACTTTGAGAGAGGAGAGAGAAACTTGCACCTCACCTTCTACTACTCATCCTCTCCTTTCTCTCTTCACTTGGGACGTTCAGGAGGCTCACTTTGGAGCTGGAGGAGCCCTTGCAAGGAGCCACAACACCAGCAACGAGGATCTACATCTCCTTCACTCTCTCTTCTCTTACTTATTTTTTTAGCTAGCTTGCATGTTGCTCACACTTTCCCACTCACACTAGGCACGTAGGTCACTTTCCTACACACCTAGAAAGGGGTTTCCCAACCAAAAACGAAGGAAGAAGGGTGGTCATAGCATTTGGCCACCCCTCTTCTCAAGTCCGCAACCAGTATGGGACCTTCCTTTTGGGTCTTTCTTATTTCGTTTTGAGCATTTACTACACTCCCTAGAGTCTAATATAGTCTTTGTTTTGGCAGGAACAACCCGCAGAAGACTACGGGGCTCTTCTCTTTTGGCCGGCCGAAGGAGGAGAAGTTGAAGTCCCACCATCACCCGCAACGTGAGGCTACTGCACCGACGTGATCACAGCAACTCCTTAGGCACAGGTAAGGCCCTGGCGATCACCAAATCTCCTTTGCTTTGCTTGTTTGCTTCGTTTTCCTTCTAGTCAATTTAGTCAACCAGAGGGTCAACGTGGTCAACTGGCGACCCCTACATCACCAACGAGAGCCCGGCGGCTTCCGCGAGTGTCCGAGAGATCCGGCGACGGGGCGGAAACGAACCGTCCACACCTGACTCCACTAGTTCTATATGGGTCGTGTGTGGCCCGATTCTCGTTGGTGCTTATGGAGTTGTTCTACTTCTACTGTTTTGTAGTAGCTAGTGAAGGTGTTGTCTGAGTTACTGCTCTCTATTGTAGCTAGTTTATATTTTTCTAGAATTCCTACTACTCTGGTTGATAAGAGACTAGTAATCCCTACTAGGCCTCATTCGCGAGGCTCCCCCCCCCCTTCCCTCTAATTTATTTAGATAGGGGCTCGTCTTTGTGGGATAAGGTGTCAGATTATTGCAGAGGGGTTAGTGGTGTCGTGTGCTGCCAGTAGCAGAGAGAGTGAAAGTGTGGGAGCTTTTGTACTGGAGTGAGCTAAGAGTTGTGTTTTGAAAGTCCTCGAGGTATGCCCCTTATGGACTGCACTTTTCTTCTTGTACCTGTGCTTTTATTTAGGACATGTTGTACATACTTTTGTATATCTTGTTATAGGTATTGATCAATGCTTATCTTGTAACGACCCGACCTCCCGGACCCCCGCCAGGGCCCTGAAGTTCGCGTCGCCACCCACAGATCCGATGATCCGGAAGGGTTAGAAGGATTAGTCTAGTAAGATATGTACTGAATTTAAATAACTATAACAATATGTATAATTATAGAAAAGTCTATACAACGTGTACCAAATAAAAAGCGCAGGTACAAGAAGAAAGGTGCAATCCTTAAGGGGCATACCTTGAGAACTTGCAAAACATAACTCTCTGCTCACTCAGGTACAAGAGCTGACAACGCTTGCTCTCACTGTTGCTGACAACAACATGGCGACACAACCGCCTCTGCAACCCGTCAGACACCGAGCTCCCGCGACGACGAGCCCCTAGCTAAAGGAAGTAGGGGGGGTGAGCCTCGCGAACAAGGCCCAATAGGGATTACCAGTCCCTTATCGGCCAGAGCAGCAAGAACTCCAAAAATAGGAAAACTACACTAGAAAGCTGTAAAGCGAGGAACACCTACAGAAGGGTACTACTAGGCAGCGAAAGAGAACAGCGCAACGCCACGACCACCAACTGAGGTCGGGCCACACACACGACTCCCGCAAAAACCAACGGAGATGGGCACACAGCAAAAGCGACGCTCGGCACACCTGCCGAGACCACAGAACAACCAAGTGAGAACGACAACTCACCACATGCATGGCCACCTTAGACCTCTACAAGGTCGAGGGCCCACAAGCAGAACCACCCCGGACCCCTGACACACCTCAAGGTCGAGAAACCACACTCGTCGGTGCCACCACAGACTGGCACCCAAGAACGGGAATACGAAACCGAGAGAACACCGAACGAAAACCACCAGAAGCACAGGTCTGTGCAAGGCCAGACCAACGATGCCCACGGGAACTAGGCACGAATAGGCTATAACCGCCGTGCAAGCTAGGGCAACGGATAACACTTAGAAACATCGTGAGGAAGCATCGTCACAACAACAACAACCAAGCCACCGCCGCTAGCAGCCAAGAGGGGGGACCCGCAGTCCGCACGTTCTGCTCGCTAGCCTAGCTCCTGCCTTTGCCCCCGCGCAAGGGCGAGACAGAGCAGCCACAGAACACACAACACATGCAACACCGTAGCCTGGCCAAGCTGCGGCCTCACGCCTAACACCGCTACGTGGCTCTAGAACCAATGCAGAGAGAGGCAGTGAGACAAAGGACTGGCTAGCCTACACCGTGTAGAACTCGGTCGTCCTCGGTGTCCCAGGCCTAACCAAGAGAGCTCTACAAACGACTCAGTGCCGCTGTCTAAACAACCATTTTCCCCTCAGCTCCAGATTCCACTCATGTGGGCTGTCGACTCGAGCACGCTCGTCGCCCTAATAACTCCCTCGAAGGCACCCAAGGATGGGGGTCCCAGGTAACAGTAGCAACCTCTCAGAATGGGGACAAGCCCTCAAGTGCCAAGCACCGGGCGAACAGGCGGGGCAACACAACAAAACCACGCCGAACCGCTGGCTTGTAACCACGACAAGCCCAGCAGGCGAGAAGCACGTACAAACCCTAGAAAGGGTCGTCGGCCAACCAAACACGTACGAAAAAAGTCGGAGCCTCGGAACACCACCCGCCAGCACGGGAACCCGTCGCTCTGCTAATAATCGATTGACCGCCAGTCAATCGATTATTAGACAGACGCGACCCTCCTAGCACTCCTTCTAGGACACTGCCACGAAGGTGCCACCTTCGGTCACTGAACGCTGGGAGGCAACCAGCCGCGTTCCCTACCAGAAGGTCCTAAGGGCAAAGCCTACCCTGGGGCACACGCCGACACACAACCGGGCCCACGGAAGCACCCGAGACAACACAGGTACTGTCGCGACCCCCAAAGCCGTCGCGACACCATCACGACGGGGAAGGGCACCGCGACAGCCACCTTGTTGTGACGGGGCAACACGTCGTGACAGCAACCCTGTCGCGACCTGAAAACGCGCCGCAACAGCAATCATGTCGTGACAGGGAAGTGTGGCATGACAGCCTTATCACGACTGCCATCAGCATCGCGATAAGGTCACGCCCGACGGGGCCGACGTCTCCTCTGATGTCACGACATGCTGAGCCGTCGCGACATCAGTCGGGAGGCAGACCAACGGGATCCTCAATCCCGGGTCGCCCAGGAAGATACACACATGCACACACGAGGGAGGGGAGCATGAGGGAAAGCTGTAAATCTAACTAGAAAGTACGAGAAGCTCCCAATCCACCTAGATCGAGAAGAGTTCAAGCAATCCCTACCTTTCATGAAGAACGAATCCCAATAGGCCCTTCACATTGGTTGGCCACCTCCTCCTCGCTCCACGCAAGCTCCACGACGCCCGACACCACGCACGGCCCTCCTCTCACCTGAAACGCACGAAGGGGAGAGGGGGAGGCGGAGCACCGTCGGATGGAGAGGGAGAAGGGAAGAAGAAGAGTGAGAGGGGGAAGGGGCGCCGACCAAGGCTTTTAGCCTTCGGCCCCCGAGACGCGACGGGCCACCCCGTCGCGTTAAGAACCTTAACGCGACGGGTCAACGGACCACGACAAGAACGCGTCCCCCACGGACGCCGCGACAATGCGATAGGCCGTACTGACACACCTGCCACTCTGACATGCATCAGACGACCGCACAGCGGAACATGACCACACTGTCGCGACCTGTTGACCGGTCGCGGCAAGAACGCGATAGGCAAACCGGGCGCGACAAGAACGCGGCGCACACCTGCGTCGCAACAGGGATAACTATCGCGTCGGGCACCCCTGATGTGACACTAATGCGTCGCCCAGTCGGGATGCGTTAGTGGCCAGTCATCCCAGACACCATGCGGAAAGCCGGGAAGCCGGGTCTTACATATCTCACTAGATTATTCTTTATTCGGGTCCGTAGATGGCAGCGTGGGCTATGCGGTCTCTGGTGGGGGTTCAGGAGACCAAGTCGTTACATTAAGAAACTCTACTGAAGTCATTGTGTCTTCAGTGCTTCTTGCAAAAATTGTCTGCATCTTTAATCTCCACCACTCCTGTGCAAAGCCGTGTAGTTGGTAGGTAGCCAGGATGACTCTATCTGACGGTGAACACCTCATAGTAACAAACACCCTCTCAATTTCATGTACCCAATGCCCAGCTGTATCTGGATTTGGACCTGCTGAATACCTGGGTGGTTGTAGTCTCAGAATTCTCTCCACCAACACTACAGGATCCTCCAAACCAATTGGATGGATTGGTGCTGCTGGGGGTATAGGTGTAGCTGGTGGTATTGCTAATCTTCGTGGTGGTGGTGCTTTCTAATCTTACCTCATTCGAATCTCAGTAGTACTTTGTGACAACCTTTGAATAATCTCATATGTAGACTCCCCTGGCTCATTTCCTCCACCTCCCCAACTCCCCTCTCAGCCATTTCAAATCCTGCAACAATTATAATTCCAGACTATGCAACACAACAACAATCAATAAGAAACAAAGGGCCAACTACCAATAGTGGGCTTAAGTGGTGATTAAGGCTATGTAGATCTTCCAATCTTTTTATATTCTCATGGACCTTGCTCTGATACCAATTGTAGCAGTCATCGTCATTCGAACCCATTAACCAAATAACAAACCCAATCCGACTCTACCTCCCGCGAATAGGCTGAAGTCTCACAAGGGATACCATTACAAGTCTTCGAAAGAACATAATAGGAACGACTAAACATACATAAAATTGCATATATACATAAAATTGCATATACCTAGTCTCACGCATATTTGCATGAAGTTTACATAGTTATGTCTCAACTCAAGTCAACAAAAAGTAAATGTACACCATTCTGGGGCATACCCCAAGGTGAAGAACAAAATCCCCTACTGGTGCAGTGGACCCGCCTCCACTACGACATAGATCATAACTAGAAGTGGGATGGAAACTCTCTTGTTCTCCTTCACCTAAAGTAAAGGTATGACCTCACAAGTCACAGCTTTAGTAGGGAAACTCCCCTAAAATTGAAGTAACTGAAGTAATACGAGTAGCAAGAGTGCCCAGCTAATAGGTAAACTACCAACAGAAATAAATGTATAAGGATCAATTAAGTGCTGTAAATAAATAAGTTGCAACTAATGTAAGTAAATAACTAAATAAATGGCAAGTCACGCATATGTGTACAAGCTAATAGGGAGCAATACTACACTCTAGTCACCAAGCTTGTTTCGTGACAGTAGTAATGGACCCGGAAAAGCAACACAAGACTACCTCTCAATCTCGCAGCCACGGACGAATGGTCTAACTGTGGCTCCACCTCTCTAGGTACAAAAAATTGTGGAGTCCAACCAACAACACTTGTGGAAAACCCAGCTGCAGATCCACTCCTGACACAACTCTAGGGGTTCTGGAGTCCCTAGAGTGATGCTGTGGAACATGGGGCTCGCTAGGGACCAGTACGTCTACTGGTGTCCATGCCCCAACTACGAGCATACTACAAGCGACTGAAGAGAAATTCAACTACACCACAAGCCGCTCCCCACTCCCATATTTCCCTAAATCAGAGTACAACTTGACACAAGAGTAAGGGTGTCTAAGAAGACGACATAGACTACTATGGCACACACAGTACCTGAACAAAACCTGGAGCACTAGCGTGCCTGGCTCATAGAGAACTTGGGGTACTCGACTAAAGAGGTAACCAAGATAAGCGTCGAACCCCCAAGTCTTACCACACTTAAATCTATTAACAATGTTGATCATTAACCATAAAACATGATTAGATGCCTTCAAAAATATCTGCATGCACTTAACTAATAAGTAAACACCATAAAACAATGTTCAAAGGGTTCATACTCCAATCAGAAAACCCAACAGCCACGAGAGCCAGAATGCAGCGAGGTGGGCAGTCACGTTAAGAATGAGACACTCGATACTCTGCGTTCTGAATGAGAATGCATCGAAACCTCTGGTCGCATTCTGAAGCGACCACCTAGCACGTCGTGCTCACAGACAGAACACGCATAACTCATGTCTCATCTAGAAATCCTCAAAAACAATGATTTCCACACTCATGCCATGATTATAAGCAATTAACTCAATAAAACCACACTCATATAGCTCAAAAATATTATTTCCAAGCATTCAACAATGCAATCCACTCAAGAACCAAGATTATTCCCTACCTTCACAAAGAATGTGAAGAATGATTCTCAATCGATAATTCCCACACTCCAAATAGCCTCCTCATGTGGAAAACACGCTAAACCATGAACTACTGCATCGAAAACGCCAACACCACCCCTCCATAGAGCTCACCTTGGTTAGGGTTGTTTGCTATGTTTGGCCAACAAACAAGAGTTTTAAACCTCGAAACTAATAACACATTGGGGTAGGCCGTCGCGTTCATGACACAAGATATCAAGCCCTCGTGTTCATGAACGCATCGCCACATGGTAGCCAGGTGCATGCCACGCGTTGCACATGCAGCCAAAGAAACAAAGCAGACAGTGCTGAGATTGCAATGTGGGTGGAGGCCACGTTCTGAACGACCCACTCCCCCATTGTGTTCTCAGAAAAAGAATTAGTGGGCTCTATGGGTCAAAACCTATGGCCCACAACACCCACACAACCTACTAAAATCCAAAACACAATCCAGTAGCCACAAATTGGCCCAAAAATCTCCAACCTAGGATCCAAACAAATGCGATGTTACAATAAGTGTGTGTGTGCACTCAGTTTGTAAGCGTATTATGCGTTATCTCATCCTCAGATATGAGGTGGGTTTGATGTTGTGCCTAGAAATAACTTTGTACAATTGGGTTAGTGTCATCCTAGGGAAACAATTGTAGGGGAAGTGTTTGTGTCTTGTACCTATAAACAAGATTGTGTGGGCTTCATTGTTGTGGAGGGTGGACGTAGGCACATTTGGTGTGTGACTAAATCACCTGAAAATCTGTGTCAACGTGGTGTGATTTCAAACACTTCTATCACCATTCTATGCACACATTAGGAATACTAGGTCTTCTGGCTTTCGTCTAACCGTTTAGAGTTTTTTGTTGTGCATAGTAGTTTATTTGATGAAGCTAAAATTGTAGAGGGCGGATAAGTTTAAATTTGGCATCAACCAATTCACCTCTCCCCTATTGGTTGTCCTTTGCACACCAAATGTATCAAAGAATGTACATCCATAGAAGAGAGATAAGAGGTCGCACACAATCACCAACAATCATAGAACATAAACCTCATAGCAGGCCATGCATGGTACCATGATGGTCGTTCCCCGCGAGGAGGGAGGGGTTGTTGTGCTCACAAATTGGCCTTTGTAATGATCACCATGTTGTTGAAGGCCATCTTGGAAAACCGACTACCTTTATAATCCTCATGGATAGCCCTTTAGAAGAGGTAAGACATTCTTAACACTCAAAATGGTGGAGATTGATCTCAAATCATGACCCATTAGTTTTGTTCTGTTTCTTATTCTGACTTGTAAAGCATCAGAGGGATATCCTTAGGATTTACCTCCTAAGATGTTTGATCATTTATTTGTCCTTGTAGATTCCAATCATGGCGAGCTCAAGTGCCATTTGATTTTCTAAATCCTAAGACAATCCAAAGGTAAGGTCACCATCTTCAAATTATATGCCACCTCTTATGTTTAGTTATTAATGATTGAACTATAGCTTAAAGTTATCTTTCTCTCTCTCTCTCTCTACACTCAACCTTGTATGAGGATTATCTTCGACATTTTTTTTTCTGTTAGTTCCCTGATATTTTGAAGTGAATCTCATTCAATGTTCTTCATTTTCAGATGATAGCTAGATCTGGATGAACTTCCATGTAAGAAATAATAAGTGTGTTGATGGGAAACCAAACAGACTAGAAAGAAAAAATAAATAAATAAAGGGTGTCAGTTAGGCTCGGCAGACCAAGATGCTTGTTAGGCCATGCCCAATTTTCTGTCTTGAACGATGTTCTTAGCTGTACTTTTTAAGGGTTCGCACAAAATTCTTAGAGCTGCCTTTAGTTTTGTCTGGCCCCAAGCCCAACTCAGAGATGTCATGCGCTGGGTTTGACATTCTAAGGCCTTGATCTGACTTAGCTTGGAAGCTTATAATCTTAATTTTAAATCTCACTAAATATAAAATCTTTGGTAGAAGAGTAAATGATATTGTTTATGATAATTGTATTCGGAAGAACAGTAATCTTTCAGAAATAAAGAGTAGAGATTAGTTGCAAGTGAAATTTCTTTTTGCTTGGTAGCCATGTAACTATAGACGTGTTATATATACAGATATAGATAAATTCCTTTTTCCTTACAACCCGGGTCAGTTCACATCACTACTAAGAATTATAAATTCCTATATTTTAATATAAAGCGTGCATATATTACATATTAAAGTTTATTTATAACGGGTACGAGATTCATAGTCCACGACCAAAACACGAAATAAATGAGGGTGCAAATGCCACTGCACATTTATTAGAAATAAACGTAGATCGTCTTTTACTCTATTCCCCGATCGACGTCATGGTTTGCTTCGGGAGTTCAGGGGCACTTGGGGCCTCCTTCCTGAGTCTTCCAGTTGTTATAGCAGGGGCACTCCTCCTTGTGGCCCCAGGTTCCCGATGGCACGCAGAGGCACTTGTTGCAGCACATGTTACAAAAGAACAGGCAAGGCTTCTTGTGGGACGTCGCCGAGCACCTGAAATCGCATGCAGGCGCGCACTCTGCATACGGCATATGATCACAGATCTCTTATATGACGACCGAAATAGGGAGGAGAAAATGGGGTTAATTGTGAAGTTTGACAAAGAATGTGGGGGACAGAGAAAGATGACTAGAATGCCATCACATGCATGGTCCATATATAGAACATTAAGCATGAGTTTTACTCAGGAACCTACGTTCTGGGCGGAGAGAGCCTTCTCCTCCTGCAGGGCGGTACGTTGGGACTCCATCGCCAGCAGCTTGAACCTGCCGGAAGGAAACATAAAAACTAAGTCATCTGCTCGCACTTTCCCCCCTTTCTATCCATTCTGAAGTGAATGCATAGCCATAGTATTTTCCAACAAGAGAGAGAGAGAGAGAGAGGACGATTGACCAGAGTGCACTGAAGAAGAAGAGGCACGGCCAAGAGGATGATGAGGAGGGCTGCTGATGAGACGCAACGGGCCATCTTTGCTAGCTGCTCCTTTCTGATCTCACTGCACTCTCTCTCTCTCTCTCTCTCTCTCTCTCTCTCTCTCTCTCATAGATGATGTCGGGAGGAGCATCTAGAACTCGGGATTTATAAGCCCCGGAGACAGGGACCGTCGTATTCACTCTGTTATCCACACAGGCACAAGTGTGCCCAGGCCTGCAGGTAACATGAGCAGGTATAGGTGGGGAGA
>CM024766.1:14703403-14771413 GCA_014218235.1 Colocasia esculenta | reverse complement strand
GTTCTCCTACTACCTCTCCCTACGTAGTTGCCAAGCATGGGGCTGCAGCTTGGCGAGGCTACATTTATTGTTGTTCTTGTGGTGGCTCACTAGTCTCACTCTTCCATGGAGCTTGTTGGCAAAGGCAATTTGGTGAGCGGTGAGAAGTATATGGGCACTCTCGACTACCGGTGGCCGTGATGTGGTTGTTGTTCCTATGACTGCATTTTCCTTGCGGTGTGTTTTCGTGTGTAATCAATCGCCCTAGCCTACATGACGGTTGCAGCCTAAACATGTCTATCTTCTGAGGGCATTCTTAGTTCGACACCTGGTTGTTGTGCCCTGTGCTTCCTATTGTATCGTGGTTTGTGTGCCATGTTCTAACTATCGTTCTGAGTTGGGGCCCCGACCTTATAAGCTGCCTGAGGGTTGGTGCAAGTGTTTTCCATCCCGGGTTGACATACTGAGGGATGGTGTAGGGTGGATTCCAATCAGGTGCTTTCTTAGTGTCTTCGTTCTTTTGGTGTTTGTTCTTGGTGACTTCTGGGCATGTCTATGTGTGGTGCGCCGACCTTGTGGTGTGCCTCAGGTCCGATTGGTTCTATCTATGGCTTCCCGACTTTGTGTATGGTTTCCCGTAATTGTTGTAGCATCCCGCATTTGGATCTGGCATCTTGGATGACTGGCTCCTAGCACGTCTAGTCTGGGTGACGCATTAGTGTCACGTCAGGGGTGTCCGACGCAATAGTCATCCATGTTTCGCTCTGCTTGTGCATCGCATTCTTGTCGCGCCTGGATTTCCTATCACACTCAGTCAACATGATGCGAAGTCTTCCTTGGCTTTGGTTGTCTGACATCTGTCAGTGTGGCAGGTGTGTTAGTACAACTTGTGATGTTGTCATGGTGTCCTTGCGGGACGCATTGGTGTTACGGTCAGTTGACCCATCGCGTTAAGGTTCTAAACAAGATGGGTCTCCTTGTCGCGACATGGGTGGCGAAGGCTTATAGCCTTCTCTAGCATTGTTCCTCTTCTTCTTCCGCTTTCCTCCCTTCTGGTGGGATCTTCGTCTCCCTCTCTTCTTATGTGTGTTTCAAGAGAGGACGAGGGTTGTGTTCGAGTTCCCGGTACTTGTTGTGGAGCTTGCATGGATCTAGGAGGTGGTGGCCAATCTGACGTGAAAGGCCCCAATGGGTTCATTTCTTCTTGAAAGGTAGGGATTACTTGTTCCCTTCTCGATCTGGGTTGATTGGGAGAACCTCGTACTTTTCTAGATAGTTTAAATAGCTTCTCCATGCTCTCCTCCCCCATGTGGTGTGTTTGTGGGTCGTGGGTGGCTCTGAGATGGAGCATCCCTCGGGTCTGCCTTCATTCTGGTGTCACGACCACAATGCCCGTCATGACGCTAGAGGAGGCGTCCACCCTGTCTGATGTTATCGTGTTGTGACGCGTCCACTCAATGCGATGGCATCACTGTTTGGTAGTTAGATCCGATCATGTCGCGATGTGTTTCCTCATCGCGATAGAGTTCTTGCTGCGACGCACTTCCCCGTCACAACAAAGTTGTTTTCACAGTGCCTCTCAGCGTCACCATGGTATTGCCACGGTCGAGGAGGACGCGACAATGCTTGTGTTGCCTCGGGTGTTTCCGTGGTTCTAGTTGGGGTGTTGGTGTGTGCCCTAGGGCTACCTTAGCCTTAGGACCTTCGGGTAGGGAACACGGCAGGTTTCCTCACTGCGTTCAGAGACTGAAGGTGACACCTTCGTGGCTGTGCCTTGGCGGTGGTGCTAGGAGGGTCACATTTGTCTAATAAATGATTGATTGGTAGTCAATCAATTAATAGCAGAGCAATGGGCTTTCCGTATCGACTGGTGGTGTTCTGAGGTTCTGGATCACTCATGTATGCCTTGATTCGTCGACGACCCTCTCGAGCGTTTGTGCGTGCCTCGTGCTTGCTGGGATTGTTGTGGGTTACAATCCAGCAGTTCGACGTAGTTTTTGTTGTACTTACCCCGCCTGTTCACCCGATGCTTGGCACTTTAGGTCTTGTCTCGTTTAGAGGTTGTCTCCATTTCCTGGAACCCCCATCCTCGTAGGCCTATTAAGGGAGGTGTCCGGGCTGCGTGCATGCTCGAGTCTACGGCCTAGTTGGCAGTGTAATACCCTGCTTCTCGGCTTTCTCTCTGGTATATCGGATGACTGGCCACTAACGCGTCAAGGATGGGCGATGTGTTAGTGTCACATTGTGTGTGTCTGACACGATAGTCATCCTTGTCGTGACCATCTTGTGTGTCACTTTCTTTTAATGCTCGGCTTTCCCTTCGCGTCTTCGTGTCGGACCCGGTCAACGGGTCGCGACAGTGTTCCATAGCTTTAGTTGTCTAACGCTTGTTAGGGTGGCAGTCATGTCAGTATGACTATTTGGGTTGTCGTGGTGTCTCTGAGGGATGTGTTGGCGTCGTGGTGCATTGACCCACGTTAATGTCCTTAACGCGACGCGTCGCCCCATCACGACTTGGTGCCGAAGCCTTAAGGCCTTGGTCGGTGACCCCCTCTCCCTTTTCCTCCTTCCCCTCTCTTCTCCTCCCCCTCCGACAGTGCTCTGCCTCCCACTCTCCCATTTGTGCATTTTAGGCGAGGAGGAGGGTCGTTTGTGGTGGCTTGGCATTGTAGAGCTTATATGGGGCAAGGAGAGGTGACCAATCCGACGTGAAGGGCCCTTATGGGTTTGTTTCTTCTTCGTTTAAGGTAGGGATTGCTCAACCCTTCTCGATCCGGGTGGATTGGGAGCCCCTCATGGTTTGTAGATAGCATTTCATGCTTTTCCATGCTCCCGTCCACTGTGTGGTGTTTTTGTAGCGCGTGGGTGGCCTCGAGAAGGAGCATCTCGTGGGTCTGACTCTCTACTGGTGTCGCGACCGTGGTGCGTGTCGTGACACCAACAGAGGTGCTATCCCATCCGGATGTGACCTTGTCACGATGTGTTGCCCTGTCACGATAAGGATCGCTGTCGTGACGCATTGCCTCTTCGTGATAGAGTTGCTGTTATTGTACCCTTCCCTGTTGAGATGGTATCGCAATGGCCGGGGGGAAGCGACAATACCTATGTTGTCTTGGGTGTTTCCGTGGCCCCAGTTAGCATGTTGACATGTGCCCCAGGGTAGGCTTTCTCTTAGGACCTTTAGGTGGGGAATGTGATAGGTTGCCTCGCTGTGTTCATTTACTGAAGGTGACACCTTCTTGGTCGTGTCCTAGCGACGATGTCGCGAGGCTTGCGTTTATCTAATAATCGAGTGTTTGCTGGTCAATCGATTATTAGCATAGCGATGCTTTCCATATTGACTGATAGTGTTTTTGAGGTTCTGGCTTGTTCGTGCATGCCTTGGTTGGCCGACGGCCCTCTCGAGGGTCCGTGCATGCCTCGTGCTTACTGGGCTTATCGTGGGTTACAAGCCAACGGTTTGGCATGGTTTTTGTTGGGATTGCCCCACTTGTTCACCTAGTGCTTGGCAATTGAGGGCTCGCCCCATTCAGAGGTTGTCTCCGTTGCCAGGGACCCCCATCCTTGGGAGCCTGTTGAGGGAGTTCTCTAGGCTATGAGCGTGCTCGAGTTGGCAGCTAAGTTGGCAGACTTTAGGGCTGAGGGGAAAATGAGGTTTGGACAGCAACGTCGATTCGTTTGTAGATCTCTCTTGTATGGGGCGGGACGCTGAGGTCGTTGAGGTAGTTCTCTTCTTGGCACGGCCCATACAGTCCTTTGTCTCACTACCTCTCTCTGCATTGGTTCCAAAGCCACATAGTGGTTCTAGGTGCGGGGCCGCAGCTTGGCCAGGCTGCGGTGTTGCGTGTGTTTGTGTGTTCTGTGGCGGCTTTGTCTTGCTCTCCCGGGGAGGTTTGAGGCGAGAGCGAACTGGTAAGTGAAGAGGGTGTGGACGGTGTGTCCTCCTCTTAGGTACCAGTGGCGGTGGCTTGGTTGTTGTTGTTGTGACGAAATTTCCTCACGACGTTCCCTAGCGCGACTCATTGCCCTAGCCTGCATGGTGGTTGTAGCATGGCCGTGTCTAGCTTCCATGGGCGTTGTTGGTTTGCACTTGATAGCCCATGCTTATGGTGGTTTTCCCTTCGGTGTCCATTCTGTTCCGTAGTCCCGTTCGTGGGTGCTAGTTCGTGGTGGCGCCGACGTGTGTGGTTTCCCGACCTCGCGCTGTGTCCAGGGTCTAAGGTGGTTCTACTTGTAGGCCCTCAACCTTGTGGAGGTCTGAGGTGGCCGTGCTTGTGGTGAGACATCCTTCTCATGTGGTTGCTCAGTGGTCTCCGTAAGACCCCTGTCTCGACAAGCATGCCGAGACTTGTTTCTGAGTTATGTCTACCTTTGTTGGTTTTTGCAGGAGTCATGTGTGTCACGACCTTGGTTGGTGGTCGTGGCATTGCGTTGTTCTATTCCACTACTTCATAGTACCCTGCTGTATGTGCTCCTCACTTTACATCTTTCTATTGTAGTTTCCTGTTGTCGGAGTTCCTACTGGTCTAGTTGGTAAGGGACTGGTAATCCCTACTGGGCCTTCTTCGCGAGGATCACCCCCCTACTCTCTTCATCTAGGGGCTCGTCTTTGCAGGAGCTCAGTGTCAGACGGTTTCCGGAGGCTTCTGTGGCACCGTGTGCTGTTAGCAGCAGTGAGAGCGAGTGTTGAGAGCTCTTGTACCTAAGTGAGTTGAGAGTTGTGCTTTGCAAGTTCTTAGGGTATGCCTCTTAAGGACTGCACCTTTCTTCTTGTACCTGTGCTTTTACTTGGGACATGTTGTACAATGGCATATCATGTTATAGTTATTTAAATTCAGTACATATCTCACTAGACTATTTTATCTAACCCTTTCGGGTCTTCCGATCCGTGGATGGCTGCACAAACTTTGAAGTTCCTAGTGGGGGGTCTAAGAGGCTGGGTCGTTATAGGTGGACTCTAGTAGCAGAGGGGGAAAATGAGTTTTAGACAGCGATGTCGAGTCATTTCTAGAACTCTCTTGGCTGGGGTGGGACGTCGAGGTTGTCGAAGTCTTTTCTTTCAAGCACAGCCCACACAGTCTGTTTTCTCACTACATCTCTCTGCGTTTGTTCTGGAGCCACGTAGTTGTGCTAGGCATGGGGCCGTAGCTTAGCCACACTGCAGTGCTGGGTGCGTTCTTGTGGTGTTCTGTGGTGGCTCTGTCTCACTCTTCTGGGGAGGTTGGATGCAAGAGCCAGCTGGCAAGCAGAGGGAGAGGCTGGTGTGTCCACCTTTTAGCTGCTAGTGGGCGGTGGCTTAGTTGTTGTTGTAGTGACAACGTTTCCTCATGGTGTTTCTAGGTGCGACTCGTTGCTCTAGCCTACACGATGGTTGTAGCCTGGCTGTGTCTAGCTTCCGTGGTCATTGTTAGTTTGTCCTTGTCGGCCCGTACTTCTTGTGGTTTCCGCTTTGGTGTTCTCTCAGTTCCATAACCCTTGGTTCTAGTCCCTGGTGGCACTAGCGTGTGTGGTTTCCTAACCTCGTGATGTGTTCGGGGTCCGGGGTGGTTCTGCTTGTGGGCCCTCGACCTTGTGGAGGTCTGAGGTGGCCATGCTTGTGGTGAGATGTCCTTCTCACATGGTCGTTGTGTTGTCTACATGAGACCCCTATCTCGGAGGGCGTGCTGAGGCTTGTTTCTATGTTGTGCCTTACTCTGTTGGTATTTTACAGGATTCGTGTGTGCATCATGACCTTGGTTGGTGGTCATGACATTGCATTGTTCTGCTCCACTGCTTTGTATACCACGTTGTAGGTGTTCCTCGCTTTTAGATTGCTAGTGTAGTTCCCTATTTTCGGAGTTTCTGCTGCTTTGGCCGACGAGGGATTGCTAATCCCTATTGGGCCTTGTTCGCAGGCTCACCCCCCTACTCTTTTCAGCTAGGGGCTCGTCGTCGCGGGAGCTCAACGTCAAAAACGGTATGCAGAGATGGATGTGGAGTCGTGTGTATCAGCATAGTGGGAGCGAGTTTTTGTTAGATGTTGTACCTGAGTGTCGAGAGTTTTGCTTTGCAAGTTCTCGGGTATGCCCTTAAGGACACAACCTTCTTCTTGTACCTATGCTTCTTTTTGGGACATATTATGTCACGTCCTAATAAATTAAACTATTTATCGGAAGTGACAGAATATAATACATACACGGAAAAGACACAATATCCATTCATAAAAGATAACCTCATAAGTGTCTTATTACAAAAGTTTCCTCATTTAGATCTCATGAGGAACAAGTCAACAGAAACTTATTACATCACATTTACTATGCTAACACTATAGAAAACCATCGTAATTAGCTCCTTGTAGGTTGGTAGTTCACTCAGCACACTATTCCCCTTAAACATTCGTTCCATCTGGATTACCTAAAAATAGAATTCTGTGAGCTAACTAGCTCAGTAGGATTCAAGTCTATAATCAAGGAGATCAAGATACAAGGTAAGTGACAAGAAGTTATACATGTAATCATGCTTTTGCAAACTAAACTGAGATTGCTATCTGACACTAGATAGCAAAGTTATGGAACAATGAACTCAAGATTCAAGGATTCATAGTAACATTCACGAATTGTATTAAACTCATATGAACACACAATAACATGAAATGATGACCAATCAAACACTTAATGATGCTATGCCAAACATCCACTAATCCTTTATCGTTCCGCGCGGCCACTTAAACGAATTTGGGTGCTCCTCCCAGGACTAGACTAGCCCTTATTTGCCAAGCATAAACTCTTAGATTGAGTCCAAGACTCACAATTTGTCATCACCATACTCTTACCTTTGTAATGAATCAAGGAAGTACAAAGGTTTTACTCAAAGTCACTCAAGTTTGCACAAGAGAATCAAAGGACTTGATTCCGTCACTGATTTCAGAAATTAACAATTTCACGAGGACAATTTTGTTCGGAACTTGTAGAAATAACTCAAAGTGACAAGAAGGTTAACTTGACTGGTTTAAATGGTTGTTTTGGTAGTAAAATACATAATCTAAAGGTATACTAACAAGTAGAACAAAAGAGTATGATTTTCATGAAAGAACGGGGTCAAAACAAGGCTAGAAACAAGGTTTGGTCATGATCTGTCGACAGGCTTGGTCTGCTGTCGACAGGGGCTGCACTGCCAGAGCTGGGTTTTCAGCTCTGTGTGTATCTGTCGACAGCCAGCATGGATCTGTCGACAGATGCACTCAGGCTGAAAGTTCTGGGTTCTGGCCAGGGGTTCCTGTCGACAGGCAGACCTTCGTCTGTCGACAGAGGCTATGTAAATGGTCTGAAAGCTATTCCGTTTGACCTCCAAAGGTTCTATAAAGTTACTCTAATGATCCTAACATGAATAAGACTCTAAACAAGTGTGATTTCAGATATAGAACTCATGAAAACATGATCTGAAAACTGAAGATCATGGGACTTAATTTACAAGGGTGTTCTAGCTAAAAGTGAACTCAAAGAGGATAATTGGAGTACTACTTCTTAGAACTCTTTTCTCCTCATCTATCTATGTGAGTCTTATATGAATTGAACCAACTAATGAGTCTTTTCATACCTCAACACATTAAGTTAGCTAAAAGTAGAAAATCATTGAGGTTCTATCTAATCTACACAATAGAAGCAACACTCTAATTTGTGTTGAATGGTTTGAAGATAACAAGATGTAGATACTTATGACTTGTGGATCAGCTAAAACATGATGACAGGTTGATTTCCTATCATGAACATGATTTCTAAACCTTGGTAACAATAGGAAAATATCAAGTTTCCAGATTTCACAAATGTCTGGATTTTCACATTGGACTTAGATTTCTTCATGCCACTACCCAGAGAATCCAAGGAGGTGGTAGAAGAAATTGGAAAGATCAAGAGGAGAATCCTACCTTGTTGAAGTGAGAATGAGATCCTTGGCTTCAGAAATCCACAGAAATATAAGGAAGCAAAGCACACTTGCACGAAGAAGAGTTCCAGCAATCACCCCAAGGAGATGAACCAGAACACCGTTGAAGCTTCCTCAAGAGAATTGATAGCTCAATTCACTAGAATGGCAGTGGAAGTGGAGAAACTTCTGAAGTAGCACACACACACCAGTTAGAAGAGAGAAAAGAGGTGTGTACGATGGTGATGGAGGGCTTTTATAGAACCAAAAGGTTCATGCACATGAACACGTAGGGGGGTAGTGTTAAGGTAAGAATCCTTTTTACCCCACTTGGACACCTAGCCCATGCAAGATGAGAGAGTTACACATGGTAACTGAGGTGTTACCATGTTTCCTCAAGTTTTGTCTTCATCTAAAGCCTCCACGTACCCCCTATACAATAACCCAGAAAAGCCATTCCGTAAATCCTAAGTAATTCACTGGTCCACTAAGGTTGATGTAAACATACTCAAATGATATCCATTAATCATGAAATTTTAACCATACATTAATATGAGGTTTTTACTAATTGTGATGATTTTTAATAAATTTTTAGATTTTATTTTGCAATAGGTGAAAAATCACCCGAAAAATGGTCGTGTCGACTATACCTTGAAATCCGTACATCGAAAAATTCATATGATTACATATTAAATTTCTCCACATTTTTCTAGAAATTATGATGTTCTCAGATTTTTATTTCGACGTCGTTTTCCGGTTTCACCCTGTGGAGGCACGCATTTCGAGGTGCGACACTGGATAATATTCATTACCCCTAACTATGTCTATCATCTAATTATCACATTTTAATAATACCCTAAGGTATTTTAACTCAATTACTTCTATTTTCTCATTAATTAAATTTTCTGGGGCGTTACAACCTCCCCTACTAAAAAAAAATTGGTCCTCCAAATTTAATAACATAAAGGCAGTTATACTAACCTGAAAATAATTCTGGATATTTTGTCTTGATGGTATCTTCTAGTTCCCATGTGGCCTCCTCTTGTCCTCGCCTGCTCCATTGGATCTTTAATAAGGGAACTTCCTTGCTTCGAAGTTGTTTGATTTTTCGATCAAGGATCTGCACCGGTCTTTCCTCATATGCCAGATTTTCTTGTATCCCCAGATTTTGGTATTCAATAATATGTTCCGGATCATACACATATTTCCTCAACATTGACACATGAAAAACATCATGTACGTTAGATAATTGCGGTGGAAGTGCCAGTTGGTACGTCATTTCCCCAACTCTTTTCAGTATTTCAAACGGTCCAATATATCTTGGACTTAATTTTCCCTTAATACCAATCTTTTGATTCCTCTCCGGGGTGATACTTTAAGAAACACATGTTCTCCTGCTTGGAATTCTAGTTCTCTTCTTCTTTGATCAGCATAGCTTTTCTGGCGATCTTGAGCAGCTTTCATCCGATCTCGTACCAACTTAATAATTTCTGTTGTTTCTTGAATCATTTCGGGTCCAAGAATATGTGATTCCTTCAGTTCCACCCAACACAATGGTGATCTACATTGCCTGCCATACAAGGCTTCAAATGGTGCCATTTGAATAGTTGACTGGTAGCTATTATTGTAGGCAAACTCCATTATTGCTAAATGAGTATTCCAGTCGTTTCCAAACTCCAATATGCAGGCACGACACATATCTTCAATGATCTGATTTACTCGTTCTGTCTGTCCGTCGGTTTGAGGATGAAAAGCAGTACTAAACTTTAATTTAGTCCCCAATGCATCTTGTAATTCTCTCCAAAAATGTGAAGTAAATCTTGCATCTCTGTCAGAAATTATGTCTTTTGGAATCCCATGCAATCGGACAATTTCTTTCATGTATAAGGCTGCTAGAATATTGACGGACCATCTTGTTTTGATTGCCAAGAAATGGGCTGATTTAGTAAGGCGATCAATAATTACCCATATTGCATCGAATCCACTTCGTGTCTTGGGTAGTCCGACAATGAAATCCATACCAATGCTATCCCATTTCCATTCCGGTATTTCAAGTGGTTTCAACTTTCCTGCCGGTTTCTGGTGTTCGGCTTTAACCTTCTGACAGGTTAAACATCTTGCTACAAAATCCACAATATCCTTTTTCATGTTACACACCAAAAAATGCTTTTTCAGATCTTGATACATCTTGACAACTCCTGGGTGAATCGTATAATGTGATCGATGAGCTTCTTCCAAGATTTGCTTCTTGATTTCAGAATTATCTGGTACACATAATCTGTTTCGAAACCGAAGATTTCCATGCTCATCTTCATTAAAATCAGATCTGAAAGCCAATTTTCTCTAGTTTCTGTCAACATAGGATCATTGTTCTGTTGTTCTCTAATTTGCTTTAGCAAATCTGATTGCACCATCATGTTATCAATTACAACTCTTGTTTCTTGCAGTTTAGTCTTTAAGCTCAATGTAGAAAACTCTTCTAACAACTTCCATTCCTTTACTTGCAATTGACATACCTTGGTTACAGGATTTCTACTGAGTGCATCGGCCACAGTGTTACCTTTCCCTGGATGATACTCTCTATTTTGAAGTCATAATCTTTGATATACTCCATCCATCTTCTTTGTCTCATATTCAATTCTTTCTGAGAGAACAAATTTTGAGACTCTTGTGATCGGAGTACACTATAAATTGGTTGTCATACAAATAGTGTCTCCAGAGTTTAAGAGCAAAAACTACTGCGGCTAATTCCAAATCATGTACTGGGTAATTCTTCTCATGAGTTTTCAATTGCCTAGAGGCATAAGCAATAACCCTTCCTTCCTGCATCAATACACATCCCAGTCCAATACCCGAGGCATCAGTGTAGACTTCAAATATTTTTCCTTCTACTGGCAAGGCTAAAATTGGTGCGGTGGATAAACATTCCTTTAACAGTTGAAAGGCTTGTTCACAACTTTCATTCCATATAAATGCAGTTCCTTTTCTAGTTAGCTGTGTAAGTGGTGAAGCAATTCTAGAAAAATCCTTGACAAATCGCCGGTAGTAACTGGCCATGCCTAAAAAGCTTCGTACTTCCGTAAGATTCTTAGGTTGTTCCCATTTCTGTATAGTTTCTACTTTTGATGAGTCCACCGATAATCCTTCTTTAGAAATGATATGCCCTAGGAACATTACTTGTTTCAACCAAAACTCACATTTACTGAACTTCGCATATAATTTGTGATCCCGTAATAATTGTAAAGTAATTCGCAAATGTTCTTCATGCTCTTCTATACTCTTAGAGTAGATCAATATATCATCTATAAATACAACCACAAATTGATCTAAATAAGATCTGAACACATCATTCATCAGGCGCATAAATGCAGCAGGTGCATTTGTCAATCCGAATGGCATTACTACAAATTCGTAGTGTCCATACCGTGTTCTAAAAGCCGTTTTATGGATATCCTGCTCCTGAATTCTTAGTTGGTGGTATCCAGATCTTAAATCAATCTTGGAGAAATAATGTGCTCCAGACAGTTGATCGAATAGATCATCAATTCTTGGAAGTGGATACTTGTTCTTTATAGTCAATTGATTCAACTGTCGGTAATCTATGCATAATCTCATAGATCCATCCTTCTTCTTCACAAATAATACTGGAGCACCCCAAGGTGAAGTACTTGGTCGAATAAACCCTTTTTCTATCAATTCTAATAACTGCCTCTTTAACTCTTTCAACTCTTCCATGGACATTCTGTATGGTGTTCTCGAAATTGGTGTAGCTCCCGGTACCAATTCAATTGAGAAATTTACTTCTCTGCTAGGTGGTAAACCAACAAGTTCTTCGGGAAATACATCAGAAAATTCCTTTACCACTGGAATACTTTCCAATCCTGAGATATTCTGATTTATCACGGTTACAGAAACTAAATATCCTTGACAACCTTTTTGTACCATTTACATGCTTTCACCGCTGAGATTATAGGTATTTTCTTTGTGCGAGGTTCATCAAAAGTTATGGGAGTAATTTCCTTTCCTAGAAAGGTTACTTGCTTTAGTTGACAATCCAAATTTGCATGATACTTAGATAGCCAATCAATCCCAAGGATCACATCATAATCCCACATTTCAAGACATATTAGATCACCAGGCAAATTATGGTCCTTGACTAAGATTTGACTATTAGGGTAATATTCCTTAAGTTTCTTACCCTCACTTAAAGGTGTTGCAACCTCAAGTTGCGTGAGAAGTGGAACTGATTGCACTTCCAAAGACTTAGCAAACTCATAACTGATAAAAGAATGTGTTGCTCCTGAATCAAATAATACATATGCGGGTCTTGAGTTTACTAGTAATGTACCTTCTATCAGTCCGCCTTCTGGTGGATATTCTGATTCCACTTCCTGCACAGCTTGTAGTCTGCCCTGCTTTGCTCGAACATTTGAATTTGTTGGCGCATTTTTAATCATAGGACAATCCAGAATTCGATGTTGAGTGCTTCCACATTTCAGACATGCACCCAATCTACGCCAACAGTTTTCAGTCTTATGACCACTACGGTGACAATGCTTACATATCTTTGTTTGCAACCGGAGCCTTCCCTGCCTTCTTATTTGCTTGCTGAACTTTTGGGGCATTCCCCGCCTCGAACTTCCTCTTACGGTCCGAGGATCCTTCCCCAGACTTTCCCCTGATCTTATCCACAGTATCATTAGCAGCTTCTAGTGCTAAGGCCCTTTTAACCATTTCTGAATATGAGGTAATCAAATGAGGAGTTAGCTGCATAATGAAACAGGACGCAATCCATTCATAAACCTTCTGGCTTTCAATTTTTCTGTCGATATCAAATGAGGGGCATACTTTGACAATCGGGCAAACTGAGCTTCATATTCCGATACAGACATTCTGAGTTGTTTTAAATTAGCAAACTCATTAGCTTTCCTTTCTTGAACTACCTCAGAAAAATATTGATCATTAAACAACTCAACAAATTCTTCCAATCAACTTGCTTTGGATCTTCCAAAGTAGACTCCACAGTTTCCCACCATGCTCGTGCGTCACGATCTAACTGAAATGTTGCTAAACGTATCTTCTCTTCTTCAGTACATCGAATTACATTAAGATTCTTTCCATACCCTTCAGCCAATTCTCCGCCTCATCTGGGTCGGTACTTCCTGCAAATCTTGGAGGATCCAAACTTCGAAAATCCTTAAAGAGACTTGCTCCATTATGACTATTACTCTTAGCTACATTTCTCATTACTCGCGTCAAATCATGCATTGAATTCTCCATTCTTTTCCAGTTGGCATCCCCACCATCCATGACAAGATTTGATAAAATCTGAAACATCCAATAGAACATACATTAATTTCACAATCCATCCACTAGCATTCATCACATAAACATGTTGCAAATCCATAGAATGCACCACTTCATTCATTGATCGATATTTACATCAAAATGTACATTCATGATTAGCAACTAAAACTAATACCGTCTTCTACTTCCCACCTTTCCACATTACAAAAACATACTCCTTAAGCCTCTCACTCCCCATACACTTGGGAGTTATGTACATACAACCATCATTTATACAAAAGAGAGGTTACAAAAGATGAGTGGTTTAAGTCTTCTCCTAGTTTCGGGTCAATCTATGACAACTTCAGCAGGTTGCGGCTGCTGAACTTCATCAGCTCCGTGGTATAGCTCCCTTGCCGCATCCGTCATGGCTTCCCAATATCCCTCAAACTGGTGGAGCAACATGTCTTGCCCCAGCTGGAGACTGTCCAACCTATACATGACTTGGGTCATTACATCTAGTGCGGCACTAGGATTTCCAGCAAGAAATGCACCCGCGGTCAAGTTAAGCACCTCTTCCTTGATCTGGACATGGGCTTCACGTTGGGTTGAGCATGTAGCTCTATATCCTGACGGAGCATCTCCAAGGCTGCTATCAACCTTTGCTGAGCACTCATGTCCATTCTGAAATAATTAATAGGTTAAGCATTTACATGATTAACAAAATCATGCTAACTAATCCCATGTTTCTACCCCATCTCACTGATTTTCCCTAGGTTTATCGAACTAAGGCTCTGATACCAATTAATCTGTCACGTCCTATAATTAAACTATTTATCGGAAGTGACAGAATATAACATACATACACGGAAAAGACACGATATCCATTCATAAAAGATAACCTCATAAGTGTCTTATTACAAAAGTTTCCTCATTTAGATCTCATGAGGAACAAGTCAACAGAAACTTATTACATCACATTTACTATGCTAAACACTATAGAAAACCATCGTAATTAGCTCCTTGTAGGTTGGTAGTTCACTCAGCACACTATTCCCCTTAAACATTCGTTCCATCTGGATTACCTGAAAAATAGAATTCTGTGAGCTAACTAGCTCAGTAGGATTCAAGTCTATAATCAAGGAGATCAAGATACAAGGTAAGTGACAAGAAGTTATACATGTAATCATGCTTTTGCAAACTAAACTGAGATTGCTATCTGACACTAGATAGCAAAGTTATGGAACAATGAACTCAAGATTCAAGGATTCATAGTAACATTCACGAATTGTATTAAACTCATATGACACACAATAACATGAAATGATGACCAATCAAACACTTAATGATGCTATGCCAAACATCCACTAATCCTTTATCGTTCCGCGCGCCACTTAAACGAATTTGGGTGCTCCTCCCAGGACTAGACTAGCCCTTATTTGCCAAGCATAAACTCTTAGATTGAGTCCAAGACTCACAATTTGTCATCACCATACTCTTACCTTTGTAATGAATCAAGGAAGTACAAAGGTTTTACTCAAAGTCACTCAAGGTTTGCACAAGAGAATCAAAGGACTTGATTCCGTCACTGATTTCAGAAATTAACAATTTCACGAGGACAATTTTGTTCGGAACTTGTAGAAATAACTCAAAGTGACAAGAAGGTTAACTTGACTGGTTTAAATGGTTGTTTTGGTAGTAAAATACATAATCTAAAGGTATACTAACAAGTAGAACAAAAGAGTATGATTTTCATGAAAGAACGGGGTCAAAACAAGGCTAGAAACAAGGTTTGGTCATGATCTGTCGACAGGCCTTGGTCTGCTGTCGACAGGGGCTGCACTGCCAGAGCTGGGTTTTCAGCTCTGTGTGTATCTGTCGACAGCCAGCATGGATCTGTCGACAGATGCACTCAGGCTGAAAGTTCTGGGTTCTGGCCAGGGGTTCCTGTCGACAGGCAGACCTTCGTCTGTCGACAGAGGCTATGTAAATGGTCTGAAAGCTATTCCGTTTGACCTCCAAAGGTTCTATAAAGTTACTCTAATGATCCTAACATGAATAAGACTCTAAACAAGTGTGATTTCAGATATAGAACTCATGAAACATGATCTGAAAACTGAAGATCATGGGACTTAATTTACAAGGGTGTTCTAGCTAAAAGTGAACTCAAAGAGGATAATTGGGAGTACTACTTCTTAGAACTCTTTTCTCCTCATCTATCTATGTGAGTCTTATATGAATTGAACCAACTAATGAGTCTTTTCATACCTCAACACATTAAGTTAGCTAAAAGTAGAAAATCATTGAGGTTCTATCTAATCTACACAATAGAAGCAACACTCTAATTGTGTTGAATGGTTTGAAGATAACAGATGTAGATACTTATGACTTGTGGATCAGCTAAAACATGATGACATGTTGATTTCCTATCATGAACATGATTTCTAAACCTTGGTAACAATAGGATCAATATCAAGTTTCCAGATTTCACAAATGTCTGGATTTTCACATTGCTTAGATTTCTTCATGCCACTACCCAGAATCCAAGGGAGGTGGTAGAAGAAATTGGAAAGATCAAGAGGAGAATCCTACCTTGTTGAAGTGAGAATGAGATCCTTGGCTTCAGAAATCCACAGAAATATAAGGAAGCAAAGCACACTTGCACGAAGAAGAAGTTCCACAGCAATTCACCCAAGGAGATGAACCAGAACAACCGTTGAAGCTTCCTCAAAGAGAATTGATAGCTCAATTCACTAGAATGGCAGTGGAAGTGGAGAAACTTCTGAAGTAGCACACACCACCAGTTAGAAGAGAGAAAAGAGGTGTGTACGATGGTGATGGAGGGCTTTTATAGAACCAAAAGGTTACATGCACATGAACACGTAGGGGGGGTAGGTGTTAAGGTAAGAATCCTTTTTACCCCACTTGGACACCTAGCCCATGCAAGATGAGAGAGTTACACATGGTAACTGAGGTGTTACCATGTTTCCTCATTTTGTCTTCATCTAAAGCCTCCACGTACCCCCTATACAATTAACCCAGAAAAGCCATTCCGTAAATCCTAAGTAATTCAGCTGGTCCACTAAGGTTGATGTAAACATACTCAAATGATATCCATTAATCATGAAATTTTAACCATACATTAATATGATGGTTTTACTAATTGTGATGATTTTTAATAAATTTTTAGATTTTATTTTGCAATAGGTGAAAAATCACCCCGAAAATGGTCGTGTCGACTATACCTTGAAATCCGTACATCGAAAAATTCATATGATTACATATTAAATTTCTCCACATTTTTCTAGAAATTATGATGTTCTCAGATTTTTATTTCGACGTCGTTTTCCGGTTTCACCCTGTGGAGGCACGCATTTCGAGGTGCGACACTGGGATATATTCATTACCCCTAACTATGTCTATCATCTAATTATCACATTTTAATAACCCTAAGGTATTTTAACTCAATTACTTCTATTTTCTCATTAATTAAATTTTCTGGGGCGTTACATATTATACATACTTTTTTATATTCACATACTGTTATCTCACTAGACTATTCTTCCAACACTTTGGATCTTTAGATCCGTGGTGGCAGCGTGAACTTTGGGTCCCTCAGGGTCTAAGAGGTCTGGTCGTCACAATTGTTATGAGATTTTGTTCTCACGTGGTTGCTCTGTGGTTCTTATGAGCTCCGTGTCTTAGTGTGTGAATTGGGGGCTACTTCCACTTGGTGCCTGATGTAGACACGAGATTTGCCCATCTCCCGCAAGGTTATTTGGCCCATAAGCCTCGTTTGACCATTTGTTAACCAGCCTCGGATCCCATGTAGACGGCAGCATCGATGGCCGCCGACTACTGGTTGGCGGCAAGCCCCCTGGACGCTGACCCAAGTTGGCGTCCACCTCCCTAGACCCTGCATGAGGTTGGCGGCTTGATCTCTGGACGTCAATAGCGTTTACCAGGTCTGCGCAACTAACCCGAGATTCCAGCCCACTAGCGCCCTTGTCTCGGCCATGCAGCGCACATAGTCGTTCCCAACGGCATATGGGCCACCTAGGCAGTCCTTTGACCTAGTAAAATCCTACATGGCCTCCCCCTATTGGTTGGACCTCTAACACAAAGATTGCCACATGTACAAGTGTGCTTCTTCACACTTAGCATCCTAGGCACTCCAACCCCGAGCTCCACTGTCTATTTAACACCGCCTTGAGCCCTCTGAACCAGAGGAGGGAGGCTGGACGTCCTTATGCTGCCACTTTGAGAGAGGAGAGAGAAACTTGCACCTTACCTTCTACTACTCATCCTCTCCTTTCTCTCTTCACTTGGGACGTTCAGGAGGCTCACTTTGGAGCTGGAGGAGCCCTTGCAAGGAGCCACAACACCAGCAACGAGGATCTACATCTCCTTCACTCTCTCTTCTCTTACTTATTTTTTTAGCCAGCTTGCATGTTGCACACACTTTCCCACTCACACTAGGCACGTAGGTCACTTCCTACACACCTAGAAAGGGGTTTCCCAACCAAAACGTAGGGAAGAAGGGTGGTCATAGCATTTGGCCACCCCTCTTCTCAAGTCCGCAACGGTATGGGACCTTCCTTTTGGGTCTTTCTTATTTCGTTTTGAGCATTTACTACACTCCCTAGAGTCTAATAGAGTCTTTGTTTTGGCAAGAACAACCACAGAAGACTAGGGGCTCTTCTCTTTTGGCCGGCCGAAGGAGGAGAAGTTGAAGTCCCACCATCACCCGCAACGTGAGGCTACTGCACCGACGTGATCACAGCACTCCTTGGGCACAGGTAAGGCCCTGGCGATCACTAAATCTCCTTTGCTTCGCTTGTTTGCTTCGTTTTCCTTCTAGTCAATTCAGTCAATCGGAGGGTCAACATGGTCAACCGGAGACCCCTACATCGCCAACGAGAGCCCGGCGGCTTCCGCGAGCGTCCGAGAGATCCCGACGTGGCGGAAACGAACCGTCCACAGTTCTCTTCTGGCGATCACGGTGGGACAAGCTTCTACCACTGTGGTTTTACTGCGGCCAGGTAGACGGCAGTAGATCTTGTCGCCTATTCAGGTAAACGTCCAGCGTTCCTGCCGTTAAGTGTCATTTAGCGTCCATAGTCCTTGACGTTTATCCTATGTCCGCGTCCGTCGATCATGCCGCCCATCTCTGATCATGAACTGTGCATCAACCTGCTGGACGTTTAGTTTCACAGAAGCATACTTTTCTCTGTTGTTTTGATTGTTTTGTCTTGATTTTCGTTTCTGTTTGCTTGCTGTTTGCTACTAAACAGTCCACAGTCTCTGGGGGTCATCTTCTCACCTCTTCTAGCCTCCCCTCACATTTCTAGGATCACCTTTCTTCGGTTTTTGACCTTTTACTCTCGGGATTCCCTCTCGGGTAAATCGGTTGACTCCGGAGAAATCTCTATAAGTCCCTAAATTCCGTGGATTCCCTCACGGTACGGGGCAGGAGGACCTTTACCCTCCCTGTCTAGCTTACCTACTCACCGGGTTCAAGTGAGATTTGAGAGAACGGGCTTATAAATCAAGTCAAGTAAATACACAACTTTGAACTTTTAAAGTTTGGGGCATTGTTTGATAACTTGATTGGTAGAAATTCATACTTCTACTGAAAACAGTGTAATCACTTCAACTTAAACCATTCTAAAATCCATAGGTTGTGTGCTAATGGACACTTGGTTGGATCCTGCTAATATGTCTAACAAATCGGCGTTTGAATATGATGATAACATCAATGATGAGATTGTCGGTATGATAGATACCAATGTCCAGCCTGAGGAGTCGGTTCAATCATCTTCCCAAGCCGACAATGAGGAGTTAGCTTGAGGGTTAACCCTACTCACGCTCAGGATGTCCAAGAAGACCCCGAGTTTTCTAAACTCATGTCCCGCTATTCGCCCGACGATATCATTTCCATGCTTTCCAAGCATACCATTCGGGCAGCGGCTATTCTCCCTTCCATGCTTCCTCATCTAGGCCCGCTCCTAGGCCTCTCACCCCTCCCCGAATTTCGTATCCCCCATCCCTATCTCCACTCCTGTTCCTCCCACTCCTTACCTACTTCTACCCCAATCCTCCACCCATTCACCCATCTCATATCCAAACCACTCCTCCAACTCAATCCGAATCCCTGTCCCAGTCTGAGACGGAGGGTCTTATCCGGAAACTCTTGGCCGAATCTCTATCCCTTTCCAAGCCTCATTCACTGCAAAACTACTGCAAACTCCCCAATGTTTACTTCCCTCCAGGTTTCAAGGCCCCGAAATACCGCAAGTACGACGGGACTTCTGACCCCCAGTACCATCTAGCCGGCTTCACTATGGATTCCCATCGGTGGCTGTACGATCGGGCCCTCTTAGTCCACCTCTTCCAACAATCGTTAGAAGGGGAGGCTTTGAGGTGGTTTACCTCTTTGCCCGCGTCGGATCTTGTCAACTTTGACATAGTCTCCGAACGCTTCATCTCCCATTTCTCTTATATGGCCACTCAAGTCCCTACACTCCCCGACTTGGTGCGGAAAAGATGAAGGCGAACGAAGACTTTGTCACTTATGCCAACCGATGGAGGTCTATAGCCTCGAGGGCCGACATTCCCATCCCCGAGTCCCAAGCTATAATCTTGTTGGTCACCAACACCACCCCATGCTCCGTTCCATTCTAATGCTAAGTGAGTTCCCTTCCTTCTCACATCTCTATAACCGAGCCAGGGTGATCGAAAATCAGATCAAGGACTCCTCTCTCCCATATTTCTTCGAAGGGAAGCCAAAGGCACGCAAAGCTCCCGCGGCACCCACCACCGAGGGAGTGACCATCAATGAGTCTATCAGTGCCTGCAGCCAGCCTTTGAGGCTCCCAACAAATCGTCCCATCCTCCTTCCAACCCTTCTTCCAACCCTCACCAATTCCCCTCTCACCCCTCTAAGCCTTACTCTGCCGTTCCCCCTCCTTCCGATACACCCGACCTGGCCCCAAAAGGTCACACTACCCCTCCTCTCCCTGAGACTCTCGAGGACGTGTTCTTCCCTCTCATGTCCTGCGATGCGATTCAACTCCCCCCACAAAGGGAGAACATCAATCCGAGGGTCGACACCTCCAAATACTGCCCATATCATAGGGCCCATGGTCACTTCATCTACAATTGCTTTACCTTTCGTGACTGGGTCTATGATATGAATGACCAAGGTAGGATCAACTGGGATGACGTCAAGGTGGCCATAGCCAAGTCTAGGTACACCAAAAAGACCTTGGCATCTTTAGTAACCCTCTCCCCACTCATCAAAGCAACAATCCCTCCTCCTCTAAAAACCGTGAGAGCGTGCATACCATCGTACACCTAGGACCTCGGGTTGTGAGGAGAGAACAACAGTGGGGGGTAGAAGGTTTCGAGGAATGGTACCCTTGTCCCACTGCCGAGTCTCAAGAGCCTTTTATCTCGATAGATGCTATCCTCGAAGAGAGGCCCCTAGTGCTCATCCGTCCTCCCCAAGATGCTCATTCCACTATCCCCATTTCTCCTACCGATGAGTCATTCTCTAGACCCCTCCAGCTTATCCGTCCCCAGTCTCAGGAGGCCGTGCATGTCACGCTTTGAAATCGGATTGTTCCTCCACCTCCGCGGCCATCCCAAGATGAGGAGGATAATGGGCCTCCGCCCCCGGCTGGCACCGAATATGATATTCTCCAACATCTTGATAAGACACCGCGAGGGTGTCTATTTTAAATTGATTCGGAGGTCGCCATCACATCAATCCACTCTCCTCCAGTTCCTTCAGAAATCATGGTCTTATGACCTCCCTCCTAGTGGGGTCACCAATGCCATACTTTCCCTCACCCAAGGACCCTCGATTTCCTTCTCACAAAGATCTTGCCACCCCGAATGTCGTTCGCTTCCGCTTTGTCTCACCATTAACCTCAATGGGGTAGCGGTGGACTCCACTTTGATCGACACCGGGGCCTCTATCAATGTCTGTCCGATGAAGACCCTTAAGCAATTGGGTTTAGGGGAAGAGAATCTGGAGAAGAGTTGCTCCACTATAGCTGCCTATGACAACTCAAAAAGGGTTGCCAAAGGCAAGATTGCTCTTAAGCTGGAAGTCGGACCCATCACCATGACCACTGAATTCCTAGTTCTCGACGTCGATCCAGCTCATAAGGCCATCGTCGGTCGTCCATGGCTAGAGCAAACCTTAGGGATCCCTTCCACCGCCCACCAGTGCTTCAAATTCCCCTTCAATGGGCGGGTCATTAAGATCAAGAGCATTCCAATCCTGGAGACCCTCAATGTTGTCACTACCCGGCAATGCCGTACCTCTTTCGATTTCCCCACACCCTGCGAACTCAACCAACCTCCCCGGCCTGTTGTAGAACCTCATGTTCCGTATCCCCGGGAAAGGTTGGGAGGTGATGGCCAACATCGGCTATGTTCATGCCCGCGGTCTGGCACGGATGAAAAGGGAGAGACCCAGAGCATCCAGGCGATTAGGAGGTTGTTACCTAAGGCTGGTCTAGGCTTCCACCCAGACCCCGTCCATCCGGACCCATTCATACCGTATCAACCCTTACCTGGACTTTAAAAGAGCATTTTGTTCAGGGGCTGACCCAGATGGGGACCAGGGAGCCCGTAATTGAAGAAATACCTTGCTCTGAGAGTGAGGATGAAGAAGAGGAAGAAGATGCCCAAATAGAAGACCTTTCCGATGATTTTGGCCTCCTCTCCCTCTTTGGCTCTGATTTCCATTCTCCCCCATCTTCTCCTCCACCTTCTCCATCTCCATCTCCTTCTATTTCCGCATCTAATCCCCTTCTTTCCCCTCCTGTCCTCTCTCCATCCCTCATCTCGCCAGTCGAGGCTACCTTGAGTCAGCAACTCATGGTTCTTGGCCTTGACTCCCAAAAAAAAAAAATGCCAATTTTGAAAATTGGAAATCCGAGGTCTCCATTGAGCACCCCTCCTCTTTGGAACCTCTTCCGCTCGGCCAGGGGCCGACGCTTTCCGGCCTAAGCTCCTCTTCCTCTTGCCCCTCTAAGGGCACTTCCCTGTACATAGTTTTGTACATAGCAGTCATGTAAATAGTGGTCTAGATTCTAGTTTAGAGTCAGGTCTAGAGGCTAGTATAGAGTCTGGTTTAAGTCTAGGAGAGTCTAGTTCCTCTCAGCCATGCGTGCGCAAGGAGAAGGGTAGGCAAGTTCCTACCCGTTTTGTCATGGCCTTGGCTGAAAGATGTGCTAGGTTAAGTCAGGTGCCAGAATTTCTTGAGGATCCTGCTCTCGTCGAGTCTGATTTTGAAGAAGGTGACTCCGTAGATGACGGCTTAGGAGTTAATCTGTTAGATTTTAATGAGGAGGGTGAGTCAGGAGATCCTGGGTTAGGAGAAGAGGACCCAGTGAGCTCCTATGTGGATGGCACAAAGAGGTTCGACGAGCCAACCATGGCTGCTGACGAGCCTACTAAAGAGGTCAACCTTGGCACTGAAGAATCCCCAAAGATAGTTTTGATTAGTGCCAACTTGAGTGCTGAGGAAGAAGAAGCTCTGGTAGCCATTCTTAAAGAATTTTCCGACGGATTTGCTTGGTCTTACGAGGACAACCGGGACTCGACACCTCTTTGGTTGAGCACCGTTTGGTCCTAAAAGCCGACGCAAAGGCCGTCAAACAAAAGTTGAGAAGGCTACATCCTAAGCTAGCACTCAAGATCAAAGAGGAGGTTGACAAGTTGCACAAAGCCAAATTCATTAGGGTTGTGCTATATCCACAGTGGGTAGCTAATATCGTCCCCGTAATGAAGAAGGACGGTAAGGTTAGGATCTGTATAGATTTCCGTGACCTTAATCGTGCTTGCCCAAAGGACGATTTCCCCCTCCCACACATAGATGTCCTGGTGGACAATACTGCCGGTTTCGAGCTTTTGTCATTTATGGATGGTTTCTCTGGGTACAACCAGATTCGCTTGGCGGAGGAAGACCAGGAGAAAACTTCATTTACAACGCCCTAGGGGACTTACTGTTGTCGTCATGCCCTTCGGATTGAAAAATGCGGGAGCAACCTATCAAAGGGCAATGATGGCAATTTTCATGACATGATGCATGTGCACATGGAGGTCTATGTGGACGATGTCTTGGTAAAATCAAAGACTCGACATGGCCATGCTGAGGTCCTCCGGGCAGTTCTCCAAAGGTCTAGAGAGCATAATCTTAAGATGAACCCCAAGAAGTGTGTCTTTGGTGTCTCTTCGGGGAAATTGCTTGGGTTCATAGTCAGCAAGCGGGGAATCGAAATTGATCCTAACAAGGTCAAAGCAATAATTGACATGCCTCCTCCTAGGAATATCAGAGAAGTTAGAGGGCTAATTGGCAGACTCCAGTTCATTCGGAGATTTATCTCCCAGCATTCAATCCGCTGTAAGCCCTTCTACGAGATGCTTAGAGGAGAGGCAAAGTTTAATTGGGATGATAAATGTCAAAAGGCCTTTGATGAATTGAAGACCTATCTTTTTAATCCCCCTATTCTCGCCCCTCCAGTCCCGGGTCGGCCTTTACTGCTCTATGTGTCAACCACTGAGGATTCAACTGGAGCGGTTTTGGCCCAATACGACGACGAGAAGAAGGAGAGAGCGGTGTACTATTTATCCAAGTTATTCAATGAGGCTGAAAAGAAGTACACCGCCATGGAAAGAATGTGCACGGCCGTCGTCTGGGTTGCCCAGAAGTTGAAGCACTATTTCTTGGCTCATGAAGTGAAACTTCTGGCGCGTATGGACCCTATTCGGTACTTGCTCGAGAAGCCCGTCCTGACTGAGCGGTTGATGAGGTGGCAAAGTTTCCTCAATCAATTTGATATCACCTACGTTAACCAAAGTCAATCAAGGGGCATACCATAGCTGAGCATTTGCCCACCACCCCTTACCTTTATATTCCCCCATTGATGAAAGTTTTCCCGATGAAGAGTTAGGAGCCATTATTGATGGTGAACCTTCATGGGTGCTTTACTTCGACGGGGCGCTCAATTCTAAAGGGTGTGGGATAGGGGCAGTCCTCCTCTCTCTGGAAGGGGTAGTCATTCCGCACGCCTACCAGTTAACCTTCCGAGCCACGAACAATGTGGTTGAGTACGAGGCTCTCCTAGTCGGACTGAAAATGGCTTTATTGCTCGGAGTCAAGGAGTTGAGGATTATTGGAGATTCGCAGTTGATACTCCGGCAATCTCTCAGCAAGTACCAGACCCGGGACCCCAAGTTGAAACCATACCAAGAATTGTTAGGAAAAGTAGTCCGGCAGTTTAGGAAGCTCACCTTAGTTCACACTCCTAGGGCCCAAAATATCCTAGCAGATTCCCTCGCCTCCCTCGCGTCTTCCATTCCCATTCATTTGGGAAAGTTTTCTGAAACCGTCTCTGTTCAGAGGTTAAGAGTCCCTTCTCATGTCGATCCGTGGTTCTCTCAGCTCTTGCGTCCTTCTCCATCCCTTCGGGTCAATGCGCTTTCCAAAGAGTCAGAAATTGACCTTGAAGATGGCCATCCCTGGTTTTTTGACATCGAAAACTTTCTCAAAGATGGATCCTTCCCTGATTATGCCACCTCTACCGATAGACGGGCGATTCGCCGCGTCTCGGAGCGTTACAAGATCATAGGTGGCATTCTCTACAAAAGTCTCTCAACGGGGTCTATCTCCGTTGCCTTGATGAAATCGAATCTCAAGATGTTGTTGAAGCCGCTCACTCTAGTGAATGTGGTGGCCATGTTAATGGTAGAGCAATTGCCCAGAAATTGCTAACACTATTATTGGCCCACCATGGAAGAGGACTGTCGCCATTTTGTCCGTCACTGTGCTAATGCCAATTGCATGGTGATAAAATTCATGCTCCTTCCTCTTCTCTTCACCCTCTCATCGCACCATGGCCTTTCGCCATGTGGGCATTCGATGTGGTCGGTCCTCCTACGGACCGAGAACCGAGAAGTCCGGAAGAAGTCCTTCATTCTAACCGCCACAGAATACTTCACAAAGTGGGCTGAAGCAGAAGCGTTCATAGAGGTCAAAGCTTCAACAGTCGTCAAGTTCATCAAGCGCAACATCCTTGCAAGATTTGGCGTGCCTCGGGACATCGTCACCGACAACGGACCGCAATTCACTTCACAGGAGCTTCGCGACATGTGTGGTAAATATGGTATCAATTTGCATCATTCATCACCATACTATCCATAAGGTAATGGACAAGCGAAGCTACTAATAAAACTCTCATTAAATTATAAAGAAAACATGCAAATCTCACAACAATGCTGATTGGCCAGATCGCTTGGTTGAAGCTCTTTGGGCTTATCACACCTCGGTCCGAACTCCTACGGGGCAAACCCCTATGCCTTGACGTACGGATCGGATGCGATACTCCCATATGAGATCTTCGTCCCTCACTTAGAGTTCAATTGGATTCCGAACTTGATCCTGATCAACGTCGGGAAGCCTTGTTGGCACAACTTGAACTCTTAGATGAAAGACGAATGATAGCGGCTGACCATGCTCAAGTCTATCGTCAGAGAATTGCACGTTTTTATGCCAAAAGAGTTCTTGAGAGAAAGTTCGAAGTGGGTGAGATTGTCCTTAAGCGTAAAATCATAAAGGCACCAGGTCCCAGGAGCAAATTGCAAGAAAATTGGGAAGGTTCATTCGTTGTCAAAGAGGTTTACTCAAGGAACGCTTATAGGTTAGTGGATGCCGAAGGAGTCAATTGACGCACCCTTGGAATGCAGTCTACCTCAAGAAGTTCTATCCTTAGTCAGTCGGTCAGTCATTCATCACTTGTCAACGGTTCGGGTTTAAGTCTCTACTTTTCCACTCGGTCCTAGTGAGAAAGGACTTATTCACACACCACACGATGTTAAGATATTGCCCTTTGGCTGGAAAATCACAAGTACACTCGGGCGGTCTCATTCGTCAATGTGTTTCCCCTATTTTTCCCATTCGGTCGTGTCCATAAGTGGAACAAACTACGAGTAGGGACCACCCACTCTCTTTTAAAAGGACAAGGTCACCATAAAACAGGGGCAACTAATGAAAGCAGGGGCAAAATGTCAAATCAAGCCTCAAAGGGAAAAGAAAAGCCAAAAGGTCAAAAATGGTAGCAAAAAGTACGTACCCAGAAAAAGGTTGACCAACTCAAGGAGGTAGCAAAAAGTACGTGCCTCCACCCCAGAAATTAGAAATGAAATGAAAAATCCCCTTGAAAACAATGGTTGACCAAGTCTGTTTAATATGAGATGTCAGTTTGGAAACAAAAATAGTTTGAACCAAAGTCCTACATGACTTTCTATGCTTCTCTTCCTATTTCCCCCTCTAGGGGCAATTTGATTGTATAAGATCCTCTGTAGTGGAAAATATTAAGAAGGCTAGGGCAATGTCCAACATCAAAGATTTCATGCACGTCCCTCCTCACTCTTGGCCTTTGTGGTTAAGTGGATCGTGTAAACCTTATACCCCGACATGTGATGAATATGTGTCTTAGAGTCCAAAAAAAAAAAACAAAATGCAAAAAACAACAAAAGAGTCTTTTGATGTATACATTTTTCCCAATGTACATATTTGTATATATTTTCTCCCTTATTCTCTCTCTTATTTTCGAAAAAAAAAATCCAAAATCCAAAAAATTAGTGGTACTGTGCATATACACTAACATTTTGCCTATTCGCTTATTTACTTATTTTTAAAATAAAAAACAACAAAAAAATCAAAACAAAACAAAACACGAAAAAAATGCATGTGCATATTTCCCTTCGGTTATTTTATATCTTTATCTTTGATTAGAAATTAGCCCCTTGACCAGATCTCAATAAAGGTACACCATAGGCAAGGGGCTAAAAACAGATCTACACTAACCTGTTTCTTTGAGTGTTGTGGATATAGGATGCAGGAACCAAAGCAAAACATTCAAATGCAGAAGTCCACAATATTCCACTATGATAATCAAGTCTGTGTACATATCATGACAGGGGCATACCCCTGGTGGTACAAAAAATGTCACTCATCTCTCTACTCCCCCTCCGTAGGCCTCTGCCTACGGGAGCTGCTCACCTCCTCCTCCTCCCTCTCCCGACGCCGGTCTGGGAGAGGAGGTCTCGAAGCCGTGGAAGCCTCTGGTCGTGCAGTCCTCCTCCTCGAACCACGGACGGATCCCCCAGCGACACGATGTCGTCAAGGGACGCGAATGCCGAACTAGTCCTCGCGGGCGTCGCCTGCTGGGCCTCCGCTGCTTCTCCCGGCGCTTCTTCAGCACCCGGTCCTTTAGGATCTCGTAGTCCGCGGCGATCCGCGCCCGAGCCGTCTCGGCCTCCCTCTCCCTCTCTCGGGCCTCGAGCAGGTGACCCCTCATGAGGGTCCGGTCCTCCCTCAGCTCCTCCATGGCAGTCACCATGGTCCGCCGCTGCATATCAAAAGCAAAAGAGGATCAGTCATGAACATGTGCAGGAAGAAGACGAAAGAAGAAAATGTCTTACCTCGGCCTCCAGACCAGAAATCCTCACCTCTAGCTCCAGTCGCAGACTCTCCATCTGTGCCTGGAGAGTAGCCACATCTCCTTCCCGCCGCTGCATGTCAAGAGGCAAGCATGTTAGAACATTCATTAAGGGAAAGTGCAAGTTTGTGCCTTACCTCAGCCCCAATCTCTCGAGCCTGCTCTCCTCAAGCTCCCGGACCCTTGCCTGCGCCCGGTCCAGGGCGTCCTGCAGGCGGTCGGCAGGTCCCCTCTCGCCGGCCGCACCGACGAGCTCGCCCCGAGGTCGCGGCTCTCCCGAACCTTGCTAGCTCCTCCTTCTGCATTCACAGAACCGTGGTCAGTCATCAATTCAATATCAAATCAATTCAGGGTTAATGTTACTTACCAGTGTCCTGACCTCAACTCGGAGCCTCGTCAGCTCCACCTCCTGCTCGGCCAGTCGCCCTTCCAACAGGCGGATGGCCTATGACTCCGGCATCTGCCAAATGCACTTCAAGGTTAGAATCAAATAAAGCAATCCACCAACAAAGGCTTAGAGTTGCAAATTCACTCACCACTCGTCGGTCAAGCCGGAGTCGCCCGGCATATCATGCCTGGTAGTCCTCCATGTAAGCTGAGCTATCCTGGTGGTCTCTCGCTGGATCACCTGCTCACCTCCCTCGCGCCAGTACGCAACTGTGCTGCCGTGGTCTGCACCCCAGTCGCGGTCCTCGGCGAAGAATCGCCGGCGCGAGTGTCCCTCTCTCCCCAGGGAGGGCACCTCGATGGCCGGCTAGTGCAGCCTAGTGTGCGCACCACCAACTCCAAATACAGTACCTCACATGTCCCAAGGCATAGTAAGAGGAGGTGGCGGTCGAACAAGGGGCGACCTGCCGCCACCGCTGGGTGCGAGGCGTCCCTCCCCCGCGTAGGGGGTCCACACCACCTGAGAAAAACAAGAAGACACTGGTCAGTAACATCAAATGCAGCAGTAATTGAAAGAATGTAAAAGCTATTTGAGGGTTTCCTACTGCTCATGCGGGTAGTGGTCGAGTGCGACCCGCACATCCCGTGCTCTCCTATCTGTGACCCTGGGGTCCGGGGCCACCTCCCACCTCGTCATGAGAGGCACCATCGTCTGGCACCCCTCTACCAGTGTGCCGCGCCCCATGGGGAAGCGGTGTACCCCCAGATCTGCAAGAAGAGAAAGTCAGTCAGTCAAGCAATTTATCAATTGAAATTCAAGATGAGCTTTAAAGGAAAATTGCATACCTGAAGGAAGGGGGTGAACCCCCAGTGCTGTGTGAACGCTGCGAGCTACTGGGTAGAAGTGAGAACAGATGTCCTAGCATCGCAGCGCCCCAAGCATACCTCCCCGCCTATGCCAGATCTCGAAGAGCAGCACGAACTTGCAGTTCATCTGAGATGACTGCGTCGCGATCAAGAGCCGCCCCAGCAGGTAAGACACAAGGATCCGGATCGAGCGCTCCTCGCTCCTGTCCCCCAGATCCAATGCTCCTCTCACTCCTGTACAGAACTCATCTAAACTCTCCAAGGCCCTCTCCTCCTACCTCTCAGGCCCACCGCCTCCGACAACGATCCGAGCAGGATGCTCCGATCGGTCTCCTCCTCCCGGCCACACTCTGGCCCCAGTAGCTCTACTATGTCGTCATAGTAGTCCCTCCTCTCCAGTCCGACTAGCGGCTCTCCCTGAACCGGAAGCCTATCAAATACGCCACATCCTCCAATGTGGGTATCATGTGTCCCCAAGGCATGATGAATGCCTTGCAATCCTCCTCCCACCTCTCTCGGAGTGCCTCCAGATACAGTACGTCCACGTGGAAGGCCGCACCGACAGGATATGCCCGAATCCCATCCGAGCAATCCGGGTCTGCTGGACCTCTGGCAGGGCCCGGTACCACGCCCAGCATAAATCCCAGGTCACCCTGCTCCTCATTCGGCCCTTACCCTGCAGAAAACACAGAAATATTAACGTCAGCATCGACTGCCGTTGATTTGCAACTGACGGCAAGGGGTCTGCCGTTTACTCATAATCGGCGTCAATGGGGTGGCCGTTTAGTTCCTGTATCGACGTCCAACCCATTGCCGTCAAGATCACCTTGACGGCAAGGGGGTGGACGCCAGGAGGAACTCGACGGCAACCGATGTTGCCGTCAAGTTCCTGTCTGTCCCGACGGCACTTCCCCTGTTTTCCTTCCTTTTCACCAAATTAAAAATGCATCCACAAGGGTTTTAGAATACTCACCCATGGTCGTCGAGGTGCCTCCGCCTCCGTCTCGTCTCTCCCTCCGTCCTCTTCCCCCTCCGGTGCATCCCCCACCGCCATTTCTTCCTCTTCCTCCGCCGTAGCCATTTCCTCCTCTTCCTCCTCCGGTTGGCGACGGTCCCGGAGAATCCTTCTCTTTTCCCTCCTCCTCATTGTGATCTCGAGCAAAGTGAGCAAGGTATGGGTTCGGTTTTCCTTCTCCCGGCGCTTGGGAAGATGGAATGGCGCCGGGAGAAAGGCGTTGGTTCAAAAAAAGGCAGTTTCCTGGTTCAACGTCAACCTCGAGCCGTTTAACTTTATCTGGCGTCAACCTCAGGCCGCTGACGTACACTTGACAGCTAGGGTGTGGACGTCAATGTCCCTTCAATGTCAGGCCTCGAAGTCTGGTCAGAACCATGTCTGGCCGTCTACTTTGAAGATCGACGACCATTGATGTGGACGTCAATCCTTCGTTTCTTAGGTTGGCGGCCATCGATGTGGACGCCAACTACTCCGCGCTCACTCCTCACAGCACATCTTTTGAACATCTTTGAGGTCATTTCATACCCATTTCACCACATTCCATTCCACATATCAATCAATGCAAGTCAGTTGAACACAATGCAAAAACCACTTTATATTCACCATTGTGTTACACTTATTCAGATCTGAAAAGTACATCACTTTGCCCTGCGGGCCATGAAATAGCCACAAGCAACGGGAAGAATGCTATAATTGTATTCCTCATATTCCGGATCTCTTCCCGATTCTCCTAACAGCCAAACCCACCTTCCTGCTCACTGTATGTCTCACCCAAACCTCATCGCTTTCTTCATCAGCCTCTCATTTCTTCCGGTAACTATCATGTCGATGCCGTTGAATGAAATGGGAATTCCCCGTGGAATCCCAAGCTGACAGTGGCACCGATGTGGCTGGTACACCACCATCCGATCTGCTCCAATCAACATAAATCTTTGTCTTCCCTGGTCCGCGCTCTGAACTCGATAGTCCTCATGAACAGTGGCCTCACGATGAACTCATCCATGCCCAGATATGCTAAGTGATCTCTCCAAGTGTCTCGGCCCTTCAAGTGCGCGCACACACTTGATCTCATCCTCCGGCTCATACCATGCCCTGCTGCAGTACACTGAACTCCGAAGGAAGACTCTGGGGGGTAGGTTGTGCATCAGCAAAATCAAACTTTAGATGAGCTTCCATCCATACCTAGAGCAGAAACAAACTCCCGCACGTGCGCCGCCTAGGCTCATGGTGGTGAGCGAACTGTACAGGTGGGCCAGCACTGCAGGGGCAAGTGACTGCCCGCGCCATAGCAGAGTGAGTATCCCAACATGCTCGTACAGGATGAAGTCGCCGCTCGTGGGGAACAGGAACACCCCGGCTAGGCAAAGAGTCAGTCCTCGCGTCGCCCTCTCCCGCCAATCTCCCGGGCATGCTGGATCAGCCACCAAGCCAGCCGTTCCAGAAGATCCCATTCTTGTTCGTCATTCGCAGCACCTCCTTCTTGTCTCGTACGATGTCCGCGATGATCTCTTCCCACGGGAGGAGAGGAGTCACCGCATCATACTCCAGGCACCGCTGCCACCCCAGGAACAATTCCACCTCCTCCAGCAACATGCTCGCCTCGAAGCCCTGGAACACAATGTGTGCGTGTGCGGGTGCCACCTCTCCACTAACGCCCCCAGGGCGTCGAATCCCCACCACATATCCTTCATGTTCTTCGCCAGAACCACCATGAAATTCAAATGCCACATTCCGATGAAGCTCCGCATGTCCAGTGTGATAGCGTTCACCAGGTTCACAAGCCAGGAAAGGCTCGTACCTGGCCTTGGCTTGGGAATGCGGGGATCTCTTGCATGAGGGCGGGGTTTTGTAAGAATGCTGTTTGGGGCGTTTTCAGCCAAGAAAGAGTAGAATCAATCATTACTTACCTCCCCGTTAGCTAGACGTGTGCTCAGGTGTCCCGAAATTCGCTCAGAGTTCCGGGGTTCGCGCCTGTGGATCGTCTGGTCGATGAGGAGGCCATTTTTGCTATCCTTCACTGACTCTCTACTCTCTGGTTCGCAGCAGGAGAAAGGGGGGGACGGAGGTAGGAGATGAGAGAGTCCTTATGGACTCCCATCACCTATATTTTCGGCCTGATCCGCTGTCATGTCAGCGTCCAGATCGGTGGACGCCAAATGTACTGGCGGCCATCGATGTGGACGTTTACTGACCGGATAATTTCAATTTCTTAATCTTTATATGGCCATTATCCTTTATCCTTTATCTTGTGCTTCAAGTTGTTTTGCAGATATCTAAGCCGAGCTGCGCTTCAATTTCGGAACGCTCATGCGACCTTGAGCGTGACAGGTATGTCTAACATAGGACCCCCAGAGGCGAATAACTTGGCGACCGTGAACCCTGAGTTCCCCTTCACCAAAAACCATGATGGGTTTGCGATCTCTCAGTTATTCGTATGGCCTTTAGAATTTTGCTCTGGTGCTAACTTGCATTTTAGATAGACAACCCACACCAGCATGCATCTTCTTCACTGCTAACATTCTATTACAACACTCAAAAAAAAAAATGATGATTTTCCTCGATCATATGATTGCTCCATGGCTCCCGCTCAGGTAGCCTATTGGGTTCGTCCTTCATGACTATCCAGGTCGATATCGGGTCTTTGTTGCCCCCTTCTTCACTTGTCCCACCGTGTCTTTCACAAATCATCAAGCAGCCTTATTGAGTTCACTTGAGCCTTCGCCAGCCGCGAGTTAATTCCGGACTTCAGGCTTTCCAAGCATGTGATTCCAGTTAGAATCTTTTGATAATCCTTTGAGAGATCAACCACTCCTTGTCTCCATGACCTCCTAAATTCGGGACCGACGTCCGGATTAGGCCAGCGAGCCCGCGAGCTCCGGTTATGAGACTCTCCTGATTCAACCGTCATATTACAACTCCTTTGACTCAGACACACTGGAAACTAGTCAAAGTCCAACACGGCCATGCTAGGGACCCTGCCATTGGGTCGCAGTTGTAGTTACACGGGCAGATCACCCTTTTCTTACCCCTATTTGTCTCTCAGATGATATGTCATCGATTTCTAGCCTGTCTCTTTCGTTTGGTTTGCTAGAACTCCTATTCTCGGAGATGGCCCTTCCATTAAATCTCCGCGTCCTTTGTTTACCGAGACACCAACCTTTCAGTCCGCTTGTAAGGCCCTCTAATTTCCGTCGCATTATTTGTATTTATGTGTGTATATTTGTGCTCATGTATGTATGTACATATTTACGTACGCATTAATTAGTATAATTACGTATGCATGTGTTTATATTAAGCATAACTAATGTATGTATTGCATGATGATAGTGTGGATACAATACCATATGAATATTGCATGTATATATGCTTGGTATGCATGGTTTTCTGCATAATTAGGGTTCTGGCCGAAGGCCACCTTGGCGTCAAGCCCAGGCCGTTGAGCTGGTGTCAGCGTCTAGACATGGACGCCAACACTAACTCCGGCGTCCAGCGATATGGACGCCAACTTCTCTAGCCTGCATGCGCAGCAGAGTTGCAAGCTTCTGAAACAAGGCATGGCCACCATTGGGGGGAATGTCCCCCAACGGCTCTCAGGTTGTCAAATCGGTATGGTGAGTGGGTGAGGGGCTCTCCTTAACCCTGAACCCGAATTGGACTCTCCCACTCTTTCCCTTCATCCTTGCAAGAGGAGAGAAGTGAGAGAGAAAAAACCCTAGAGAAGTCTGTGAGAAAACCCCACCTTGGCACCCTCAAATCCGACCCCTTGGACCTTGATCCGGCGTCCCCCCTGCTGCAAGGAGGTTGCTGGACCAACGAGGAAGGCTTCCCCGACATCCCCTCGGCGTGGAGATCACCCAGGAGCCCGGAGGAAGGCGATCTAGAAGGCGTTTCTGCAACTTCTTGGGACTGCCCAAGGAGGTCTTCACCGAGCCATAAATCCCTTGGAGGAATTTTAGAAAGGCAAGTGATGAGGACAAGGTGACCTTAGCCACCTACATGCTACAGGTATGATTTGGTTTATGCTTGTATGTTGTTTGTCAAGTTAGAAATGGTTGGTTAGTGCTTATGAAGGTGTATTGCAGGAGAGAGCTGATGTATGGTGGTCCTCCCTACTGCGTACGCGCTTCGAGGACAGAGCAGTAGATGTGGCATGGGACGCGTTCGTGAGACTCTTCCGAGCCAAGTTCGTCCCAGAGCACATCCAGGACAAGATGGAGCAAGAATTCCTTTCCCTGACGCAAGGATCGATGACCGTCCTGGAATACAAGGTAAGGTTTTATGAACTTTCTAAATATGCACCGCATATAGTAGAGGATGAGTGCAGGAAGACCAAGAAGTTCGTGATGGGTCTCAAACCATCACTGAGGACGAGGCTCGTGGCATTCGACCATCGCACGCTAGACGAGGCCCTCAGCGCAACCTGCAGACAGGAGGGAGAAATGGAGCAGTATCTGGAGGAGAAGAAGGCTTCGCAGAAGAGGCCGACAGCGACTTTCCAGCGGCAGGATAAGAGGAAAACGGTGTACCAGACACCGCAGAAACAAGTGGCAGTCAGCAACTCTCAGGTACCTTCTGTACGTTCCCCCGGTGCGAAGAAAGAGTGTCCCCATTGTGGGAAGACCAATGGAGGTTCCGAGTGCTGGTTAGTAGCGGGTAGATGCTTAAAGTGTGGGAGCAGCGACCACAAGATCAAGGACTGCCCAAGACTTCAGCAGGGAGCTCAGCGTGGAGCGCCAGTACCAACAGTAGCGGCAGCCGCGCCAGCTACAGGACGACCAGGAAGGCCTCGAGCCCCAGCTCGAGTGTTTGCTTTAGCTCGCGAGGACGCCAAGCAGGCGGAGCATGTCACCGAAGGTACAGTTTTACTTTTCGGTGTGCACGCTCGGGTTTTGTTTGATACGGGTGCTACGGACTCGTTCATTTCCGAGCGGTTCGCTAGGCAGTTAGCCCTAGAGTCAGGCATAGAGTCTGAGGAGTTAGAGGTCCCTTTGTCTGTGCACACCCCTGTGGGTACGGTATCGACTAGGAAGTGCATTCCGTCGTTACCTGTGTGCATTGAGGATAGATTCCTAGATGGGTGTTTCTTCTTGCTAAAGATGAAGGATTATGATTGTATCTTGGTCTGGATTGGCTAGAGAAGCACTATGAGTTAGTGGATTGTCATAGGAAGAAGATTGTTTTCCGCATTCCTGGTGAGGACGAGTTCTCTCATCCCTTGCCAAAGAACTTAGCGGGAAAGTTAGTTATCTCTGCCATGAAGGCGATGCGCATGGTGAACAAGGGTTGTGACGCATTTCTTGCTAGCGTTATGCTAGTACCCGATGCTGGTTCGTCACTGACTCTTGCAGAGATTGATGTGGTGCAGGACTTTCCAGATGTCTTTCCCGATGACTTGTCTGGATTGCCACCGGATAGGGAGATAGAGTTCACTATAGAGTTGCTTCCAGGCACCTCTCCTATCTCGAAGGCCCCATATCGGATGGCCCCTGCAGAATTAGCCGAGTTGAGGAAGCAATTGCAAGAATTGCTCGATAAGGGATTCATTCGCCCTAGCGTTTCCCCTTGGGGCGCACCTGTATTATTCATCAAGAAGAAGACGGGTCACTTCGGTTATGCATTTATTATAGGAAGCTAAACCAGGTGACTGTGAAGAACATGTATCCCTTACCTCGGATTGATGATCTGTTTGACCAGTTGCGAGAGGCATCAGTCTTTTCCAAGATCGACTTGCGATCTGGTTATCATCAGTTGAGGATTAGGAGTGAGGATGTGTCCAAGACGGCATTTAGAACCCGTTATGGACATTATGAGTTTTTGGTTCTTCCTTTCGGATTGACCAATGCCCCTGCAGCGTTCATGGATCTCATGAACCGGGTGTTTAGTCCATATCTAGATATGTTCTTGTGTATTGATGACGTGTTGGTCTATTCTCCGGATGAGGCCACACATCGTCAGCATTTGAGGTTAGTCTTAGAGGTTCTTCGTGAGCACAAGCTGTATGCGAAGTTCAGCAAGTGCGAGTTCTGGTTGCGCGAGGTTCATTTTCTTGGGCATGTTATCTCCGGCGCTGGTGTTGCAGTTGATCCAGCAAAAGTCCAGGCAGTTATGGATTGGAGATCCCAGGACCCATTCGGAGATTCGTAGTTTATTGGGTAGCTGGTTATTATCGGCGATTCATTGAGGGTTTCTCATCCATCGCCGCCCCTTGACAAAGCTGACCCGGAAAGGTGAGAAGTTTGTATGGTCTGAGGCATGTGAGCGTAGCTTTCAGCTATTGAAGGCTAAGCTTACTTCTGCTCCGGTATTGGTATTGCCTAGTGGTCTAGAAGGTTTTGCCATTTATACGGATGCATCTCGATTGGTTTAGGCTGTGTGCTCATGCAGCAAGAGAGGGTAGTGGCTTATGCTTCTCGTCAGTTGAAGGAGCATGAGAAGAACTATCCGACTCATGATTTAGAGCTCGCAGCTGTGGTTCATGCACTAAAGATCTGGAGGCACTATCTTTATGGTGTCAGATTTGAGGTGTTTACCGACCACAAGAGCTTGAAGTATCTTTTCTCCCAAAAGGAATTAAACCTGAGGCAGAGGAGATGGATTGAGTTCTTGAAGGACTATGACTTCGACCTTCAGTATCATCCTGGAAAGGCGAACGTCGTAGCGGATGCTCTAGTAGAAAGAGGTGTTCGCTCCAGCAAGATTGGAAGATGTTGGAGGATGCAGCGTGCTCTATGACCGAGTTAGAGCCATCGTTGTGTCAGGCTTTTGTAGCTCAGCTATCCCCTAGATCCTCAGTCTTGGATGAGGTGATTGAGCAGCAGAAAGCCGACCCTAGATTGTTAGAGTTAGTGGGTAAGGCGGGCATTGCTCGTGATGAGGACGGTGTGATTAGATTTCAGCACCGTGTTTGTGTCCCCGATGTGGTAGATGTCCGTGAGCATGTGTTAGCGGAGGCTCATAGATCGCGATTCTCTATTCATCCGGGTAACACTAATATGTATCAAGACCTGAAGAGATCATTTTGGTGGTCCGGCATGAAGAAGGATGTTGCGGATTATGTGTCTAGATGTCTAGTATGTCAGCATGTGAAAGCCGAGCGGCAGCGACCATCCGACCTTATGCAGAGGATGGATATCCCCGTATGGAAGTGGGAAGCTGTCACTATGGATTTCGTATCGGGTTTGCCTCGATCTAGAAGGGGAAATGACTCGATTTGGGTAGTTGTAGATAGGTTCTCGAAGACTGCTCATTTCTTGCCTATGAAGAAGAAGCAGTCAGTAGAGAGTTTAGCTAGATTGTATGTTAGCGGTATCATCAGGTTGCATGGTGTGCCGAAGTCGATCATTTCGGATCGAGATCCGAGATTTACTTCGAGATTGTGGAAGGGTCTTCAGGATGCATTAAGTTCGGAGCTTAAGCTCAGTTCGGCGTTTCATCCCCAGACCGATGGACAGTTCGAGGACTATCCAGACGCTCGAGGATATGTTGAGAGCGTGTGTTCTGGATTGGAAGGATGATTGGGAGCGTCATCTACCTCTTGTGGAGTTCGCATACAACAACAGCTTTCATGCTAGTATCGGTATGGCTCCATTCGAGGCGTTGTATGGTAGGCCCTGCAGATCTCCTTTATGTTGGGAGGAGACTGGTGATAGGCAGTTGATCGGACCGGAGTAGTTCAGGAAACTTCGGATAAGATTCAGCTTATCAGGAAAAGGCTTGTTGCGGCACAGGATAGGCAGAAGAGTTATGCCGACAACAAGAGAAAGGATTTGGAGTTCGAGGTTGGCGATCATGTCTTTTTGAAGATATCGCCTACTCGTGGAGTTGTCAGATTTGGCAGGCATAGCAAGCTAAGCCCTAGGTTCATTGGCCCATATGAGATTCTCAGACGTTTGGGCAACGTGGCGTACGAGCTAGCATTACCCCCAGCTTCGGCTAGCGTACACCCTGTATTCCACGTATCTATGCTCAGAAAGTATGTCCGAGATCCGTCTCATGTGATAGTCATGAGCCCGTGGAGATCTAGCCAGATCTTTCGTATGTCGAGCAACCAGTAGCCATTCTTCACCGAAAGGTTCAGCATCTCCGGAACAAGAGTATCGCATCGGTGAAAGTTCTATGGCGGAACTTCTCACGTGAGGAGGCTACGTGGGAGCTTGAGGATGCGATGAAGAAGAAGTATCCCCTTTTGTTTGAGTAGTGTCGTTCTAACTTCGAGGACGAAGTTTCTTTAAGGGGGAGAGGGTGTAAGGCCCTCTAATTTCTATCGCATTATTTGTATTTATGTGTGTATATTTGTGCTTGTGTATGTATGTACATATTTACGTACGCATTAATTAGTATAATTACGTATGCATGTGTTTATATTAAGCATAACTAATGTATGTATTGCATGATGATAGTGTGGATACAATACCATATACATATTGCATGTATATATGCTTGGTATGCATGGTTTTCTGCATAATTAGGGTTCTGGCCGAAGGCCACCTTGGCGTCAAGCCCAGGCCGTTGAGCTGGTGTCAGCATCCAGACATGGACGCCAACACTAACTCCGGCGTCCAGCGATATGGACGCCAACTTCTCTGGCCTGCATGCGCAGCAGAGCTGTAAGCTTCTGAAACAAGGCATGGCCACCATTGGGGGGAATGTCCCCCAACGGCTCTCAGGTTGTCAAATCGGTATGGTGAGTGGGTGAGGGGCTCTCCTTAACCTGAACCCGAATTGGACTCTCCCACTCTTTCCTTCACCCTTGCAAGAGGAGAGAAGTGAGAGAGAAAAAACCCTAGAGAGTCTGTGAGAAAACCCCACCTTGGCACCCTCAAATCCGACCCCTTGGACCTTGATCCGGCGTCCCCCTGCTGCAAGGAGGTTGCTGGACCAACGAGGAAGGCTTCCCCGACATCCCCTCGGCGTGGAGATCACCCAGGAGCCCGGAGGAAGGCGATCTAGAAGGCGTTTCTGCAACTTCTTGGGACTGCCCAAGGAGGTCTTCACCGAGCCATAAATCCCTTGGAGGAATTTTAGAAAGGCAAGTGACCTATCCCTGATGTTCCCTTATGAGTCTAGGTTGGTTTTGTGATTTTTATGGATTTTTCCTCGAGTCCTAGACCCTCCAATTCACCTAAGATTCAGAGCTCGGGTCTGTGTTTCTGCATAGACCTGGTTAGACGGCAAGGTCCCTGGACGTCCAGATCATCCTTGGCGTCCATCGACCATGCCGCTGACCCTGAGTCAGCGGCCAGAGACCGCCGCTGAGTTCTTCTGGACAGAACAGTGAGCTGCTCTGTCCCTCTTCTACATTAAATTCGGTATGTTTTACGTGATGAGGATATATGGTAAACCTTATACTCTATGTATATTGTGCATTGTGGTGTGTGGATGAATGTGGTGTGGTGGTGAATGTGGAAATGGTATTCCTTAAACTTGTGAGCATAAATGGTTGATTCTTGCAAAATTAGTTTTCATGATTAGAATTGTATGAAGGCCTTGGTTTTGGTCTGATCATGAAAGTCAGTGGGTCAATATAGGTGTTTTGCAAATCTGGTAGATTATCCATGCTAGTGTCATGTGTTAATAAATCCGATTGGGTAGAAGAAAATGAAAGCATGCGAGAATGATTTGTAGTGTTCAATCCATAGATGTATGAATTAGGGAAATTTTGTATTCTCAATTCATGCATATGTTAATAGCTTATGCTTAAACAGCAAGTGGCTAATTTGCAAAATGTGTTAGACCCATGTTAACTTAAGTTGTTAATGGCATGCTAATTAGGCGTTTTATTTTCTGTAAATTCTAATGGCTCAGAAAAATCTGAAAAATTGAGGGTATCATCTTGAACCGAAAACAGCATGTGGTTAACATTCAGGTCATTTGGATTAGTAATAAAAAGTTATGTGTTTTCTTGTGAAATGTGATAATTCGTGCATATGATCGTAATGTGATTAGATTTTGTTTAAACCCAGCATGATTAGTGTGTTTACTGTGTGTTAAACCTTGAAATTTTGTAGTACCATGTTAGGAAAAACAGAGGTATTCATGTGAGTGAGAAAGTGAATGAGATGAAGTGTTATGTGTAAAACCAAGTATAAAACGGTAAATATGTAAATGTGTAACTGTGCCAATGTGACACTGCTTCCGTAGAGGGCAGTGGAGCTGTATCAGGGAAAAGTCCCCCTGAGAAAGTTCATTGTGTTAAGTGACCCTAAGGGCATTAGGGGGAAATCCTGGAGGTGGACAAGTACCACTGGTTAGGGTGGAGACTTGTTCTCCCGGTCTGCGCAGTCCAAGAGTCGCCATTGGAATGCCTAGATGGCATCTATGTGTAATGTGATGTGTATATGTCCTTCTTGGTGGTTTGGACTATGTGTCACGGCACCTAAAAATGTGTAAAGTGTAATGTGAAATGTGTATGTGACCATGTGTAAATGTGTAAGTGACATGTGAATGTGTATGTGTAAAGTGTAACCATGTGAAAAGAGGAAACTAGTGTAAAGAAAAATGTGAAATTCTAGATGTGTAAATGCGTTATTGAGACCCATGTGAGACTAAATCTGAAACCATGTGAATTCAGAAAATGCATGTTGTTATTCTTATGTTTATGTGTGCAAAAATGTTTAGAGTCCATGTTAGGGACAACTAAGGAATATGTGTGCAAATAGCATGATAGATTGTTCACATGATATGTTTTAAGCAACATTGTAGCCTCATGTGTAGATTTATAGCCAATGAATCATGTGAAATCAGCAACCTAAAGCATGTGAAAAGGTTGTGTATGTACTTAAGAACATGTGGAATCCATGCTAGTTGTGTTTCCCGTCCATGTATGTAAAAGTTCATGTTGATAGCTCTCATGTTTGATTCTTTAAAGATTAAAGTTTCATGAGTAAATTGAATAGAGACCATGTGATAGGTGAAGTTTATTTTAGAAATCTGAAAGCATGAGTTATGTATAAAATTGTAGAATGTTCATGATAGGTTGAAAACTTGAAATGACTAGCATGCTATGTGTTGCTAATTGTAATGTGCATGTAGAAACCACTAGGACTTCTAAGTGTACATCATGAGTAGTGTTGCTCGCTGAGTCCTTGGACTCACTCCTTGCTTCGGCGTACAGGTATAGTTGGTGACACAGTACCTTTGGAGGAGGCAGCAGAGACGGACTCCGAGCGCGGAGAGTAGCTAGTCTTGGAGCTTCCTTGTGATTTGTGTATTTCATAGTATGTATTTGGAACATTGTATTAGAATTATCATGAAAGTAATGTATTATGTGGACATTTTGAAATCTTATTTCAGCAATTTAAATATGTGAGCTCTTAGTTCCTTATTGTTAATTGTGAAAAATCATGTATGGTTAATGTGGATGATGAATGAATGGAGATAGTTCTCTTTTACTTCCGCTACTATGTTGTATATTCGCGTGTATCTCAGCTGTATGTATCGTTTGGGTAAATGTCCCACTGTGGCAGCACTTGTTATACCGACGTAGGTTGGTATAACCGTACCGGTATAATGAGGGCCGTCACAGAGATTGTAACACCCCATATAAGAAAATGTTAAATGGACTAAATCAGTAGACTACCAACAACTCGGACTAGTCATTTTCAGAGCTAGAGCAGGAAAAGAACTCTGAAGTTAAGCGTGCTCAGTTGGGAGTAGTCCCAGGATGGGTGACCTTTCTGGGAAGTCTACCAACTGGCACAGTTGTTGGGCCAGTTTGCTGGTTGGGTCGTCACAAATGGTATCAGAGCCTTACCCAGCCGGAAGTGCAGGAACTAAGTGCCACACAGGACAAAGTGCTATGCTATGGAGCCACCTCTTGAAGCCACAATGGCGCAAAGTGCTACATAGTGGAGCCACCTCTTGAACCTGTGGGGGCCACCTCTAGAATCCTGCCTGCCTGGGGTTTGATTGTGTGATATATGTGAGCAGCGACGAGGACCTCGCTTATATAAGAGGGTAGATTGTAACACCCCATATAAGAAAATGTTAAATGGACTAAATCAGTAGACTACCAACAATCCGGACTAGTCATTTTCAGAGCTAGAGCAGGAAAAGAACTCTGAAGTTAAGCGTGCTCAGTTGGGAGTAGTCCCAGGATGGGTGACCTTCCTGGGAAGTCTACCAACTGGCACGGTTGTTGGGCCAGTTTGCTGGTTGGGTCGTCACACCGCTCTGCTCCCTTGCATGACCAGACGTCTCGGAAGGGCATTTGTAGACGCGAGATTTGGCCCATTAAGCCTCGTTGACCATTTGTTGACCAGCCTCGGATCCTATGTAGACGGCAGCATCGATGGTCGCCGACAACTGGTTGGCGGCAAGCCCCTAGACGCTGACCCAAGTTGGCGTCCACCTCCATGGACACCTGCATGAGGTTGGCGGCTTGATCTCTGGACGTCAATAGCGTTTACCAGGTCTGCGCAACTAACCCGAGATTCCAGCCCACTAGCGCCCTTGTCTCGACCATGCAGCTCACATAGCCGTTCCCAACGGGCATATGGACCACCTAGGCAGTCCTTTGACCTAGTAAAAATCCTACATGGCCTCCCCCCATTGGTTGGACCTCTAACACAAATATTGCTATATGTACAAGTGTGCTTCTTCACACTTAGCATCCTAGGCACTCCAATCCCGAGCTCCACTGTCTATTTAACACCCCCTTGAGCCCTCTGAACCAGAGGAGGGAGGCTGGACGTCCTTATGCTGCCACTTTGAGAGAGGAGAGAGAAACTTGCACCTCACCTTCTACTACTCATCCTCTCCTTTCTCTCTTCACTTGGGACGTTCAGGAGGCTCACTTTGGAGCTGGAGGAGCCCTTGCAAGGAGCCACAACACCAGCAACGAGGATCTACATCTCCTTCACTCTCTCTTCTCTTACTTATTTTTTTAGCTAGCTTGCATGTTGCTCACACTTTCCCACTCACACTAGGCACGTAGGTCACTTTCCTACACACCTAGAAAGGGGTTTCCCAACCAAAAACGAAGGGAAGAAGGGTGGTCATAGCATTTGGCCACCCCTCTTCTCAAGTCCGCAACCAGTATGGGACCTTCCTTTTGGGTCTTTCTTATTTCGTTTTGAGCATTTACTACACTCCCTAGAGTCTAATATAGTCTTTGTTTTGGCAGGAACAACCCGCAGAAGACTACGGGGCTCTTCTCTTTTGGCCGGCCGAAGGAGGAGAAGTTGAAGTCCCACCATCACCCGCAACGTGAGGCTACTGCACCGACGTGATCACAGCAACTCCTTAGGCACAGGTAAGGCCCTGGCGATCACCAAATCTCCTTTGCTTTGCTTGTTTGCTTCGTTTTCCTTCTAGTCAATTTAGTCAACCAGAGGGTCAACGTGGTCAACTGGCGACCCCTACATCACCAACGAGAGCCCGGCGGCTTCCGCGAGTGTCCGAGAGATCCGGCGACGGGGCGGAAACGAACCGTCCACACCTGACTCCACTAGTTCTATATGGGTCGTGTGTGGCCCAATTCTCGTTGGTGCTTATGGAGTTGTTCTACTTCTACTGTTTTGTAGTAGCTAGTGAAGGTGTTGTCTGAGTTACTGCTCTCTATTGTAGCTAGTTTATATTTTTCTAGAATTCCTACTACTCTGGTTGATAAGAGACTAGTAATCCCTACTAGGCCTCATTCGCGAGGCTCCCCCCCCCCTTCCCTCTAATTATTTAGATAGGGGCTCGTCTTTGTGGGATAAGGTGTCAGATTATTGCAGAGGGGTTAGTGGTGTCGTGTGCTGCCAGTAGCAGAGAGAGTGAAAGTGTGGGAGCTTTTGTACTGGAGTGAGCTAAGAGTTGTGTTTTGAAAGTCCTCGAGGTATGCCCCTTATGGACTGCACTTTTCTTCTTGTACCTGTGCTTTTATTTAGGACATGTTGTACATACTTTTGTATATCTTGTTATAGGTATTTGATCAATGCTTATCTTGTAACGACCCGACCTCCCGGACCCCCGCCAGGGCCCTGAAGTTCGCGTCGCCACCCACAGATCCGATGATCCGGAAGGGTTAGAAGGATTAGTCTAGTAAGATATGTACTGAATTTAAATAACTATAACAATATGTATAATTATAGAAAAGTCTATACAACGTGTACCAAATAAAAAGCGCAGGTACAAGAAGAAAGGTGCAATCCTTAAGGGGCATACCTTGAGAACTTGCAAAACATAACTCTCTGCTCACTCAGGTACAAGAGCTGACAACGCTTGCTCTCACTGTTGCTGACAACAACATGGCGACACAACCGCCTCTGCAACCCGTCAGACACCGAGCTCCCGCGACGACGAGCCCCTAGCTAAAGGAAGTAGGGGGGGTGAGCCTCGCGAACAAGGCCCAATAGGGATTACCAGTCCCTTATCGGCCAGAGCAGCAAGAACTCCAAAAATAGGAAAACTACACTAGAAAGCTGTAAAGCGAGGAACACCTACAGAAGGGTACTACTAGGCAGCGAAAGAGAACAGCGCAACGCCACGACCACCAACTGAGGTCGGGCCACACACACGACTCCCGCAAAACCAACGGAGATGGGCACACAGCAAAAGCGACGCTCGGCACACCTGCCGAGACCACAGAACAACCAAGTGAGAACGACAACTCACCACATGCATGGCCACCTTAGACCTCTACAAGGTCGAGGGCCCACAAGCAGAACCACCCCGGACCCCTGACACACCTCAAGGTCGAGAAACCACACTCGTCGGTGCCACCACAGACTGGCACCCAAGAACGGGAATACGAAACCGAGAGAACACCGAACGAAAACCACCAGAAGCACAGGTCTGTGCAAGGCCAGACCAACGATGCCCACGGGAACTAGGCACGAATAGGCTATAACCGCCGTGCAAGCTAGGGCAACGGATAACACTTAGAAACATCGTGAGGAAGCATCGTCACAACAACAACAACCAAGCCACCGCCGCTAGCAGCCAAGAGGGGGGACCCGCAGTCCGCACGTTCTGCTCGCTAGCCTAGCTCCTGCCTTTGCCCCCGCGCAAGGGCGAGACAGAGCAGCCACAGAAACACACAACACATGCAACACCGTAGCCTGGCCAAGCTGCGGCCTCACGCCTAACACCGCTACGTGGCTCTAGAACCAATGCAGAGAGAGGCAGTGAGACAAAGGACTGGCTAGCCTACACCGTGTAGAACTCCGGTCGTCCTCGGTGTCCCAGGCCTAACCAAGAGAGCTCTACAAACGACTCAGTGCCGCTGTCTAAACAACCATTTTCCCCTCAGCTCCAGATTCCACTCATGTGGGCTGTCGACTCGAGCACGCTCGTCGCCCTAATAACTCCCTCGAAGGCACCCAAGGATGGGGGTCCCAGGTAATAGTAGCAACCTCTCAGAATGGGGACAAGCCCTCAAGTGCTAAGCACCGGGCGAACAGGCAGGGCAACACAACAAAACCACGCCGAACCGCTGGCTTGCAACCACGACAAGCCCAGCAGGCGAGAAGCACGTACAAACCCTAGAAAGGGTCGTCGGCCAACCAAACACGTACGAAAAAAGTCGGAGCCTCGGAACACCACCCGCCAGCACGGGAACCCGTCGCTCTGCTAATAATCAATTGACCGCCAGTCAATCGATTATTAGACAGACGCGACCCTCCTAGCACTCCTTCTAGGACACTGCCACGAAGGTGCAACCTTCGGTCACTGAACGCTGGGAGGCAACCAGCCGCGTTCCCTACCAGAAGGTCCTAAGGGCAAAGCCTACCCTGGGGCACACGCCGACACACAACCGGGCCCACGAAGCACCCGAGACAACACAGGTACTGTCGCGACCCCCAAAGCCGTCGCGACACCATCACGACGGGGAAGGGCACCGCGACAGCCACCTTGTTGTGACGGGGCAACACGTCGTGACAGCAACCCTGTCGCGACCTGAAAACGCGCCGCAACAGCAATCATGTCGTGACAGGGAAGTGTGGCATGACAGCCTTATCACGACTGCCATCAGCATCGCGATAAGGTCACGCCCGACGGGGCCGACGTCTCCTCTGATGTCACGACATGCTGAGCCGTCGCGACATCAGTCGGGAGGCAGACCAACGGGATCCTCAATCCCGGGTCGCCCAGGAAGATACACACATGCACACACGAGGGAGGGGAGCATGAGGGAAAGCTGTAAATCTAACTAGAAAGTACGAGAAGCTCCCAATCCACCTAGATCGAGAAGAGTTCAAGCAATCCCTACCTTTCATGAAGAACGAATCCCAATAGGCCCTTCACATTGGTTGGCCACCTCCTCCTCGCTCCACGCAAGCTCCACGACGCCCGACACCACGCACGGCCCTCCTCTTCACCTGAAACGCACGAAGGGGAGAGGGGGAGGCGGAGCACCGTCGGATGGAGAGGGAGAAGGGAAGAAGAAGAGTGAGAGGGGGAAGGGGCGCCGACCAAGGCTTTTAGCCTTCGGCCCCCGAGACGCGACGGGCCACCCCGTTGCGTTAAGAACCTTAACGCGACGGGTCAACGGACCACGACAAGAACGCGTCCCCCACGGACGCCGCGACAATGCGATAGGCCGTACTGACACACCTGCCACTCTGACATGCATCAGACGACCGCACAGCGGAACATGACCACACTGTCGCGACCTGTTGACCGTCGCGGCAAGAACGCGATAGGCAAACCGGGCGCGACAAGAACGCGGCGCACACCTGCGTCGCAACAGGGATAACTATCGCGTCGGGCACCCCTGATGTGACACTAATGCGTCGCCCAGTCGGGATGCGTTAGTGGCCAGTCATCCCAGACACCATGCGGAAAGCCGGGAAGCCGGGTCTTACATATCTCACTAGATTATTCTTTATTCGGGTCCGTAGATGGCAGCGTGGGCTATGCGGTCTCTGGTGGGGGTCAGGAGACCAAGTCGTTACATTAAGAAACTCTACTGAAGTCATTGTGTCTTCAGTGCTTCTTGCAAAAATTGTCTGCATCTTTAATCTCCACCACTCCTGTGCAAAGCCGTGTAGTTGGTAGGTAGCCAGGATGACTCTATCTGACGGTGAACACCTCATAGTAACAAACACCCTCTCAATTTCATGTACCCAATGCCCAGCTGTATCTGGATTTGGACCTGCTGAATACCTGGGTGGTTGTAGTCTCAGAATTCTCTCCACCAACACTACAGGATCCTCCAAACCAATTGGATGGATTGGTGCTGCTGGGGGTATAGGTGTAGCTGGTGGTATTGCTAATCTTCGTGGTGGTGGTGCTTTCTAATCTTACCTCATTCGAATCTCAGTAGTACTTTGTGACAACCTTTGAATAATCTCATATGTAGACTCCCCTGGCTCATTTCCTCCACCTCCCCAACTCCCCTCTCAGCCATTTCAAATCCTGCAACAATTATAATTCCAGACTATGCAACACAACAACAATCAATAAGAAACAAAGGGCCAACTACCAATAGTGGGCTTAAGTGGTGATTAAGGCTATGTAGATCTTCCAATCTTTTTATATTCTCATGGACCTTGCTCTGATACCAATTGTAGCAGTCATCGTCATTCGAACCCATTAACCAAATAACAAACCCAATCCGACTCTACCTCCCGCGAATAGGCTGAAGTCTCACAAGGGATACCATTACAAGTCTTCGAAAGAACATAATAGGAACGACTAAACATACATAAAATTGCATATATACATAAAATTGCATATACCTAGTCTCACGCATATTTGCATGAAGTTTACATAGTTATGTCTCAACTCAAGTCAACAAAAAGTAAATGTACACCATTCTGGGGCATACCCCAAGGTGAAGAACAAAATCCCCTACTGGTGCAGTGGACCCGCCTCCACTACGACATAGATCATAACTAGAAGTGGGATGGAAACTCTCTTGTTCTCCTTCACCTAAAGTAAAGGTATGACCTCACAAGTCACAGCTTTAGTAGGGAAACTCCCCTAAAATTGAAGTAACTGAAGTAATACGAGTAGCAAGAGTGCCCAGCTAATAGGTAAACTACCAACAGAAATAAATGTATAAGGATCAATTAAGTGCTGTAAATAAATAAGTTGCAACTAATGTAAGTAAATAACTAAATAAATGGCAAGTCACGCATATGTGTACAAGCTAATAGGGAGCAATACTACACTCTAGTCACCAAGCTTGTTTCGTGACAGTAGTAATGGACCCGGAAAAGCAACACAAGACTACCTCTCAATCTCGCAGCCACGGACGAATGGTCTAACTGTGGCTCCACCTCTCTAGGTACAAAAAATTGTGGAGTCCAACCAACAACACTTGTGGAAAACCCAGCTGCAGATCCACTCCTGACACAACTCTAGGGGTTCTGGAGTCCCTAGAGTGATGCTGTGGAACATGGGGCTCGCTAGGGACCAGTACGTCTACTGGTGTCCATGCCCCAACTACGAGCATACTACAAGCAACTGAAGAGAAATTCAACTACACCACAAGCCGCTCCCCACTCCCATATTTCCCTAAATCAGAGTACAACTTGACACAAGAGTAAGGGTGTCTAAGAAGACGACATAGACTACTATGGCACACACAGTACCTGAACAAAACCTGGAGCACTAGCGTGCCTGGCTCATAGAGAACTTGGGGTACTCGACTAAAGAGGTAACCAAGATAAGCGTCGAACCCCCAAGTCTTACCACACTTAAATCTATTAACAATGTTGATCATTAACCATAAAACATGATTAGATGCCTTCAAAAATATCTGCATGCACTTAACTAATAAGTAAACACCATAAAACAATGTTCAAAGGGTTCATACTCCAATCAGAAAACCCAACAGCCACGAGAGCCAGAATGCAGCGAGGTGGGCAGTCACGTTAAGAATGAGACACTCGATACTCTGCGTTCTGAATGAGAATGCATCGAAACCTCTGGTCGCATTCTGAAGCGACCACCTAGCACGTCGTGCTCACAGACAGAACACGCATAACTCATGTCTCATCTAGAAATCCTCAAAAACAATGATTTCCACACTCATGCCATGATTATAAGCAATTAACTCAATAAAACCACACTCATATAGCTCAAAAATATTATTTCCAAGCATTCAATAATGCAATCCACTCAAGAACCAAGATTATTTCCTACCTTCACAAAGAATGTGAAGAATGATTCTCAATCGATAATTCCCACACTCCAAATAGCCTCCTCATGTGGAAAACACGCTAAACCATGAACTACTGCATCGAAAACGCCAACACCACCCCTCCATAGAGCTCACCTTGGTTAGGGTTGTTTGCTATGTTTGGCCAACAAACAAGAGTTTTAAACCTCGAAACTAATAACACATTGGGGTAGGCCGTCGCGTTCATGACACAAGATATCAAGCCCTCGTGTTCATGAACGCATCGCCACATGGTAGCCAGGTGCATGCCACGCGTTGCACATGCAGCCAAAGAAACAAAGCAGACAGTGCTGAGATTGCAATGTGGGTGGAGGCCACGTTCTGAACGACCCACTCCCCCATTGTGTTCTCAGAAAAAGAATTAGTGGGCTCTATGGGTCAAAACCTATGGCCCACAACACCCACACAACCTACTAAAATCCAAAACACAATCCAGTAGCCACAAATTGGCCCAAAAATCTCCAACCTAGGATCCAAACAAATGCGATGTTACAATAAGTGTGTGTGTGCACTCAGTTTGTAAGCGTATTATGCGTTATCTCATCCTCAGATATGAGGTGGGTTTGATGTTGTGCCTAGAAATAACTTTGTACAATTGGGTTAGTGTCATCCTAGGGAAACAATTGTAGGGGAAGTGTTTGTGTCTTGTACCTATAAACAAGATTGTGTGGGCTTCATTGTTGTGGAGGGTGGACGTAGGCACATTTGGTGTGTGACTAAATCACCTGAAAATCTGTGTCAACGTGGTGTGATTTCAAACACTTCTATCACCATTCTATGCACACATTAGGAATACTAGGTCTTCTGGCTTTCGTCTAACCGTTTAGAGTTTTTTGTTGTGCATAGTAGTTTATTTGATGAAGCTAAAATTGTAGAGGGCGGATAAGTTTAAATTTGGCATCAACCAATTCACCTCTCCCCTATTGGTTGTCCTTTGCACACCAAATGTATCAAAGAATGTACATCCATAGAAGAGAGATAAGAGGTCGCACACAATCACCAACAATCATAGAACATAAACCTCATAGCAGGCCATGCATGGTACCATGATGGTCGTTCCCCGCGAGGAGGGAGGGGTTGTTGTGCTCACAAATTGGCCTTTGTAATGATCACCATGTTGTTGAAGGCCATCTGGGAAAACCGACTACCTTTATAATCCTCATGGATAGCCCTTTAGAAGAGGTAAGACATTCTTAACACTCAAAATGGTGGAGATTGATCTCAAATCATGACCCATTAGTTTTGTTCTGTTTCTTATTCTGACTTGTAAAGCATCAGAGGGATATCCTTAGGATTTACCTCCTAAGATGTTTGATCATTTATTTGTCCTTGTAGATTCCAATCATGGCGAGCTCAAGTGCCATTTGATTTTCTAAATCCTAAGACAATCCAAAGGTAAGGTCACCATCTTCAAATTATATGCCACCTCTTATGTTTAGTTATTAATGATTGAACTATAGCTTAAAGTTATCTTTCTCTCTCTCTCTCTCTACACTCAACCTTGTATGAGGATTATCTTCGACATTTTTTTTTCTGTTAGTTCCCTGATATTTTGAAGTGAATCTCATTCAATGTTCTTCATTTTCAGATGATAGCTAGATCTGGATGAACTTCCATGTAAGAAATAATAAGTGTGTTGATGGGAAACCAAACAGACTAGAAAGAAAAAATAAATAAATAAAGGGTGTCAGTTAGGCTCGGCAGACCAAGATGCTTGTTAGGCCATGCCCAATTTTCTGTCTTGAACGATGTTCTTAGCTGTACTTTTTAAGGGTTCGCACAAAATTCTTAGAGCTGCCTTTAGTTTTGTCTGGCCCCAAGCCCAACTCAGAGATGTCATGCGCTGGGTTTGACATTCTAAGGCCTTGATCTGACTTAGCTTGGAAGCTTATAATCTTAATTTTAAATCTCACTAAATATAAAATCTTTGGTAGAAGAGTAAATGATATTGTTTATGATAATTGTATTCGGAAGAACAGTAATCTTTCAGAAATAAAGAGTAGAGATTTAGTTGCAAGTGAAATTTCTTTTTGCTTGGTAGCCATGTAACTATAGACGTGTTATATATACAGATATAGATAAATTCCTTTTTCCTTACAACCCGGGTCAGTTCACATCACTACTAAGAATTATAAATTCCTATATTTTAATATAAAGCGTGCATATATTACATATTAAAGTTTATTTATAACGGGTACGAGATTCATAGTCCACGACCAAAACACGAAATAAATGAGGGTGCAAATGCCACTGCACATTTATTAGAAATAAACGTAGATCGTCTTTTACTCTATTCCCCGATCGACGTCATGGTTTGCTTCGGGAGTTCAGGGGCACTTGGGGCCTCCTTCCTGAGTCTTCCAGTTGTTATAGCAGGGGCACTCCTCCTTGTGGCCCCAGGTTCCCGATGGCACGCAGAGGCACTTGTTGCAGCACATGTTACAAAAGAACAGGCAAGGCTTCTTGTGGGACGTCGCCGAGCACCTGAAATCGCATGCAGGCGCGCACTCTGCATACGGCATATGATCACAGATCTCTTATATGACGACCGAAATAGGGAGGAGAAAATGGGGTTAATTGTGAAGTTTGACAAAGAATGTGGGGGACAGAGAAAGATGACTAGAATGCCATCACATGCATGGTCCATATATAGAACATTAAGCATGAGTTTTACTCAGGAACCTACGTTCTGGGCGGAGAGAGCCTTCTCCTCCTGCAGGGCGGTACGTTGGGACTCCATCGCCAGCAGCTTGAACCTGCCGGAAGGAAACATAAAAACTAAGTCATCTGCTCGCACTTTCCCCCCTTTCTATCCATTCTGAAGTGAATGCATAGCCATAGTATTTTCCAACAAGAGAGAGAGAGAGAGAGAGGACGATTGACCAGAGTGCACTGAAGAAGAAGAGGCACGGCCAAGAGGATGATGAGGAGGGCTGCTGATGAGACGCAACGGGCCATCTTTGCTAGCTGCTCCTTTCTGATCTCACTGCACTCTCTCTCTCTCTCTCTCTCTCTCTCTCTCTCTCTCTCTCATAGATGATGTCGGGAGGAGCATCTAGAACTCGGGATTTATAAGCCCCGGAGACAGGGACCGTCGTATTCACTCTGTTATCCACACAGGCACAAGTGTGCCCAGGCCTGCAGGTAACATGAGCAGGTATAGGTGGGGAGAGATGCTACAAAGATTCGAGGACTCAATCCTGCAGTGCCGTGTGATGAAAGGATGCCTCCGTTTCTAGCCTTTTGAGGACTGGTGGTTGATCTTGTACCCGTTTCTTCACTCGGGCGTGACCTGTGTTATCCCGGGGTCCGACACCGGTGCCACCATGGATGGTGCACCTTATCCACCTCCGGACACTTTTTTGTATTGAGGAAAATAATTTGCTAATACAGAGTTTAAACATTTGTTTAAGCTATATATCTCCAAAACAAGTTAAAAGAGAGTTTTACATATATATCCTTCTTAAAAGCGTGTCAAGCCCCGCGTGCTAATCGGCTAGAGCATGGACAGCGCATTCCGCGAGTCCCCATGCAGTGGCCAAAATTACACCGCTACCGTGTGAGGCGTTGACATGTAGTAAGTGTTTAGTGTCCTCTAAATTGGTTCTGGCGTTAGCTACGGGTTTGCAGTAGAAAATCCCATATTCAAGATCTGAAACGGATAATTTTTTATTGATTTCTTTTAAAACTTATGACAATCTTATGACGCATTAAATTTTCATAACAGAAAACCAAAACCCTTGTCTTCAATCCTCCTGTTGAAGACTTGTGAGTATAATTCATTTAATTCTAGTTGATGGGTTCTTCCTTTCCAGAAGTGTCCACAGCCAAATCTGGGTCGTTATATGAAAGTCCAGCAGCATGGCGTATTGGATGTCTTGATAACATGTTATCTGGGTAACCCCCTCCGTTAATCTTGTATAATGTTGCAGATGCATATACATGTACCTGCACAACACCACGCCTATACACACTATATACTTTTTCATTAGAGATGCTCTCTGTGGTGTGAGGGTCATCACGTCTCCCGTTCTATTAAGAAGCAATGGACCCATATGATGACTAGGCTGGTTCAATGGGAGTGGAAATGGTCGGAGGACCTGGGGGATAGTAGGAGAAGCTGCAGCGGAGGTTACCCTTGGGAAAGAAGGTAGGAGATTTTTAATACGACAGTGCTGAAGAGCTAGGATTTTCTCGATCAAGCTGGAAACTTAATTAGTCCTCTATAAGGATGTTTCTGCTGACTTGCTTCTGTATCCATCTGATCATACAGATTAGTTGGAATGATCACGTCTGCTCGGACTGTTGGAATTAAGTCTGCAACCGGAAAGATTCTACTTTTTCACGACTTGGCGTAGACTTAGGATCTGTTTAGTTGCTTGTAAAATAAATTTATAGGAATGATTAACCTGTAAGTGAAAATCAAAAAACATAATTATCTATTTGATATCCACCTGAAAAGATTTTCTGATGTTTGTTTATCGGTAAAATATTTATTAAAATACTTTTTTAAAAAATAAATAAAAGTTTAAAAATAAAATATATATTTTATATGTCGACCACCCGATCGCTCGATGTCGGTCACTCGACACTGAATGGTTGTTGCATTGGATGTCGACCGTCGATGGTCGGGCGATGGACGTCAGGTGCCGGGCGTTGGCCTCTAGACGTCGGACGCATAGGTGTCGGATGCCGCGTAACAGATGACAGATGTCGGGCAGCAGACGTCGAGCGTCAGATGTCAGCTGCCAGACGCTGGACATCAGGCGGCGTCGGACACCGGGAGCCAGACGTTGGGCTCCAGCCGCCAAACCTCGGGCACTGACTGTCGGACGTTGGGTGTCAGATGGTCGAACACTGGGCGGTGGCTATCGGGAGCCAGGTTGCTAGCCGCCAGCCGTCGAGTTTCAAGTATCGGACACAGAGAATTATAGTGGAGATTGTAGTCACAGTCATGAAAATCCTATATGAAAGAGAAATCAAGAAAAATAATTTACGAAGTCTTATCAAGGATGTCAAAATCTATAATTCTAAGTAAAAGATTTTTATATATTAATTTTTTAATAGTACTAATTAAACAGACTTGTGGTGGCCAAATCTAGCCACCTAGGCCCATGATGGCCCATTACGGCCCTCTGCTGTCGTGTCAACAGACGTGGCCCCATTTCAAGATGCCACTCCCTCATAAGGGCAGTCCAGAGGCCTCCAAGGCGCAACCCCCATGATCAGGCTTCTCCAAGCTCCTCAGCACCATACTTCCGAACAGGTCACCGGTCCTTTGGCACCGAACAACTATACATGCTACCGAACAGCACGTTCGATCCCCACACGGGTCACCTGCTCGGTAATCTTGTCCAGAGGTTGTCAAACAGCTCTTCGTGTCCGCACGATGGTTATAACCATCGCGGACCACACGCCCTACTATTAAGAGGCGCGTTAACTGCTTGGCAACCCAACGGGCGTCCCAGCATGTAACTGCTCCAGTTATGCACGCCTTTCAAGGCACCCTTCCAGGCACGATCTCGTGACGTTACGCACGTCAGCTTACACCCTGGTCTATAAAAGATACAGGTATAAGGACATGCAGAGGTACGTTCTCTCTCACGCGAACACACCCTTACATACGAAAATCCCCTGCCTTTCAAGCCTCTCACTGACTTAGGCATCGGAGGGTTTTCCCCGGTCTTCACCGGGCCCCCCTGATCTTTTCTGGTGATTGCAGGATCCTTCGTCCGCCTCCGGCGACTGTCATCTCCCTTACACAAGTGTCAGGCCTGATCCGCTCTAGCCCAACAAGAAAAAGGCCTCCACACTTTTGGACCATCCTCGGCGCTTCGGCGATCGGAAGGTTCTCCTCCCCCCGAGCAGAGGACGCCACAACTCCTCCGCTCCTCCAGGTAGAAGCTTCTGCAGTATTGCTGGTGGCACCGTGCTCGACACCACCAGTATTGGAAGCGTCTGAGAGCTCCCTATCCCTCGAGCAGGTGGAGCCCCTTGCCTCTTCTCTGGCAGGGCTTTCCGACCCATCGCTCACCACGACGAGTCCTAGTTCGGTTCCCATCCTCTGCGCGACCTCCGGACGTACCACGGGGGACATCCGCGGTGCTTCCTGATCGGCCGACTCCATGGCCTTACGCTTCTTGCGCAGCAGCAACTGCGCCTCTTCAACCTCTTCTTCAGTCCCCTCCTCGCTGTGTTGAGGGGCAACATGGACCATTCTATTCTTTTTCCGAGCACGGAGCTGGTCTGCGTCCTCCGCGCCCTCGTCGAGCAGCATCGACCTCTTCTTCATAGAAGCCAAAGGACGAGCCGTCCTGTCGCCCTCCTCGAGCGGAGTCTGAGCTCCCACTGAAACCATCTTCATGGTGGCCTTCTTTTTTAGGCTAATTTTTTTGGGCCCCTTCTTAGGGACCAGTGCCTTTTCTGGACGCTCCTTGGTGGACGAAGGAGCTACAAGCGCCGTTGTTACCGCGGCACCAACCCTCACCGTAGAGGGAACCCGAACAACGGCCGCAGCGTCATCGCCCTCATACACCATGTGAGCCAAAATTGGGATTTGTTTGGCGAAATCCTCATTCGCCTCTAGATCCCTTCCAGCCTCCAACTCCGCAGCAGCTGCACACAAAAAAAAGAAGAAGAAGAGGAAGAGTTAGAGCAGGGTCATCAAACCGACAAGTAAACGACCAAAATCTGCATACTTACTCCACGGTTTGCTCAGGCCATACTTGACAAGCGAGAATTCGGTCACATAGCCTTCTCCATTTCTAACACCTACTTGGAGAAGACTATCTGAGGCCCTTGCCTCATCTTGGATCAACTTCGGAAAGCTTTCCTTCCGTGCCGAGCGGACGACAGTGGGGAATCCCCACTCTGCACCATCCCGGTGGCGCACGAAGAGCAACCTGTCCATCCAACCTTTGTTTTTGGAATATTTGTAGGACATTTGTATGTGCATCCTATCTGTTCGGTGCTTGGCGTAGTAGATATCCGCTCCTGACGGCCGAGAAGCAAAAAGCTTGAAGTGAGCTCGGAATACATCCGCCGAGCCCCGGATCTCCTTGATCTTAGAGATGATGCCGATGATACAGATGTACCTCCATGTGTTGGGCATCAGCTGTATCGGCGAGATGCCCCAACAGTTTAGAAGCCCCTTCGCCACTTCCGGCAACGGTAGCCGAAATCCTGCCTCCAGGTGATCCACAAAGAGGGGGAAACAACCTGGTTTGTTCACCAGGAACGATTCCCCTTCCTTCGCATCAATGATCTCATACTCGTCACCGATCCGAAAGTGCTCACGAAGCCCACTATAATGGCGGCATCGTGGCCCGCTAGACGCCGCAATGGTGACCCCAGTCGCTCCGGCAACCGCGACCGCCTTCCCTTTTCCTGCCATCGTTGTACAGCGTGGAGGAGAGCAGCGAACAGGAGGAAGCGCGAGGAAGAAGACGATCAAAAACCTAAGGGAGGCACGAGAGCTCTCGAGCGAAGAAGGAAGCTTGAGAGGCAAGAAAGCTTGAGAACTGACCACTGGAAGGATTTTTCGAAGGCGTGGCTCCCGCCTTCGCCCCCTCCTTTCTTTATAAAGAAGGAGGGGCGCGGAATTCGAAGCAGGTCCCAAAAATGCCTCTCCTTCCAGTTTTCGAAAACTCCTCCTCGATCGTACCGCTGGCGGCCGTTCGAACCCAAAGTGCGACGCTCCTGGCTCGACACGACCTCGCACCCATCATGATGGGTTAGCCGTTCGAAAGGGCTCCAGGCAACGGCACCACATGGCACCCTGCAACGGGCCATCGCATTAAATGCGGAAGCGACTCTCTCGAAGTGCTCGTGTCACCGAGCCACTCGAGAGCGTGGGGGGCAATTGTGGTGGCCAAATCTGGCCACCTAGGCCCATGATGGCCCGTTACGGCCCTCTGCTGTCCTGTCAATGGACGTGGCCCCGTTTCAAGATGCCACGCCATCATAAGGGCAGTCCAGAGGCCTCCAAGGCGCAACCCCCATGATCAGGCTTCTCCAAGCTCCTCAGCACCATACTTCCGAACAGGTCACCGGTCCTTTGGCACCGAACAACTATACATGCTACCGAACAGCACGTTTGATCCCCACACGGGTCACCTGCTCGATAATCTTGTCCAGTGGTGCCAAACAGCTCTTCGTGTCCGCACGATGGTTATAACCGTCGCGGACCACACGCCCCACTATTAAGAGGTGCGTTAACTGCCTGGCAGCCCAACGGGCGTCCCAGCACGTAACTGCTCCAGTTATGCACATCTTTCAAGGCGCCCTTCCAGGCACGATCTGGTGACGTTACGCACGTCAGCTTACACCCTGGTCTATAAAAGATACAGGTATAAGGCCATGCAGAGGTACGTTCTCTCTCACGCGAACACACCCTTACATACGAAAATCCCCTACCTTTCAAGCCTCTCACTGACTTAGGCATCGGAGGGTTTTCCCCAGTCTTCACCGGGCCCCCTGATCTTTTCTGGTGATTGCAGGATCTTTTGTCCGCCTCCGGCGACTGTCATCTCCCTTACACAAGTGTCAGGCCTGATCCGCTCTAGCCCAACAAGAAAAATCTTCCACACTTTTGGACCATCCTCGGTGCTTCGGCGATCGGAAGGTTCTCCTCCCCCCGAGCAGAGGATGCCGCAACTCCTCCGCTCCTCCAAGTAGAAGCTTCTGCAGTATTGCTGGTGGCACCGTGCTCGACACCACCAGTATTGGAAGCGTCCGAGAGCTCCCTATCCCTCGAGCAGGTGGAGCCCCTTGCCTCTTCTCTGGCAGGGCTTTCCGATCCATCGCTCACCACGACGAGTCCTAGTTCGGTCGCCATCCTCTGCGCGACCTCCGGACGTACCACGGGGGACATCCGCGGTGCTTCCTGATCGGTCGACTCCACGGCCTTATGCTTCTTGCGCAGCAGCAACTGCGCCTCTTCAACCTCTTCTTCAGTCCCCTCCTCGCTGTGTTGAGGGGCAACATGGACCATTCTCTTCTTTTTCCGAGCACGGAGCTGGTCTGCGTCCTCCGCGCCCTCGTCGAGCAGCATCGACCTCTTCTTCATAGAAGCCAAAGGACGAGCCGTCCCGTCGCCCTCCTCGAGCAGAGTCTGAGCTCCCACTGAAACCATCTTCATGGTAGCCTTCTTTTTTAGGCTAATTTTTCCGGGCCCCTTCTCAGGGACCAGTGCCTTTTCTGGACGCTCCTTGGTGGACGAAGGAGCTACAAGCACCGTTGTTACCGCGGCACCAACCCTCACAGTAGAGGGAACCCGAACAACGGCCGCAGCGTCATCACCCTCGTACACCATGTGAGCCAAAATTGGGATTTGTTTGGCGAAATCCTCGTTCGCCTCTAGATCCCTTCTAACCTCCAACTCCGCAGCAGCTGCACACAAAAAAAAAGAAGAAGAAGAGGAAGTGTTAGAGCAGGGTCATCAAACCGACAAGTAAACGACCAAAATCTGCATACTTACTCCACGGTTTGCTCAGGCCATACTTGACAAGCGAGAATTCGGTCACATAGCCTTCTCCATTTCTAACACCTGCTCGGAGAAGACTATCTGAGGCCCTTGCCTCATCTTGGATCAACTTCAGAAAGCTGTCCTTCCGTGCCGAGCGGACGACAGTGGGGAATCCCCACTCTGCACCATCCCGGTGGTGCACGAAGAGCAACCTGTCCATCCAACCTTTGTTGTTGGAATATTTGTTGGACAGTTGTATGTGCATCCTATCTGTTCGGTGCTTGGCGTAGTAGATATCCGCTCCTGACGGTCGAGAAGCAGAAAGCTTGAAGTGAGTTCGGAATACATCCGCCGAGCCCCAGATCTCCTTGATCTTACAGATGATGCCGAAGATACAGATGTACCTCCATGTGTTGGGCGTCAGCTGTATCGGCGAGATGCCCCAACAGTTTAGAAGCGCCTTCGCCACTTCCGGCAACGGTTGCCGAAATCTTGCCTCCAGGTGATCCACAGAGAGGGGGAAACAACCTGGTTTGTTCACCAGGAACGATTCCCCTTCCTTCGCATCAATGATCTCATACTCGTCACCGATCCGAAAGTGCTCACGAAGCCCACCATAATGGCGGCATCGTGGCCCGCTAGACGCCGCAACGGTGACCCCAGTCGCTTCGGCAACCACGACCGCCTTCCCTTTTCCTGCCATTGTTGTACAGCGTGGAGGAGAGCAGCGAATAGGAGGAAGCGCGAGGAAGAAGACAATCAAAAACCAAAGGGAGGCACGAGGGCTCTCGAGTGAAGAAGGAAGCTTGAGAGGCAAGAGAGCTTGAGAACTGACCACTGGAAGGATTTTTCGAAGGCGTGGCTCCCGCCTTCGCCCCCTCCTTTCATTATAAAGAAGGAGGGGAGCGGAATTCAAAGCAGGTCCCAAAAACGCCTCTCCTTCCAGTTTTTGAAAATTCCTCCTCGATCGCACCGCTGGTGGCCGTTCGAACGCAAAGTGCGACGCTCCTGGCTCGACACAACCTCGCACCCATCATGATGGGTTAGCCGTTCGACAGGGCTCCAGGCGACGGCACCACATGGCTCCCTACAACAGGCCATCGCATTAAATGTGGAAGCGACGCTCTCGAAGTGCTCGTGTCACCGAGCCACTCGAGAGCGTGGGGGGCAAGTGTGGTGGCCAAATCTGGCCACCAAGGCCCATGATGGCCCGTTACGGCCCTCTACTGTCCTGTCAACGGACGTGGCCCCATTTCAAGATGCCACGCCTTATAAGGGCAGTCCAGAGGCCTCCAAGGCGCAACCCCCATGATCAGGCTTCGCCAAGCTCCTCAGCACCATACTTCCGAACAGGTCACCGGTCCTTTGGCACCGAACAACTATAGATGCTACCAAACAGCACGTTCGATCCCCACGTGGGTCACCTGCTCGGTAATCTTGTCCAGAGGTTGCCAAACAGCTCTTCGTGTCCGCACGACGGTTATAACCGTCGCGGACCACATGCCCCACTATTAAGAGGCGCGTTAACGGCCTGGCAGCCCAACGGGCGTCCCAGCACGTAACTCCTCCAATTATGCATGCCTTTCAAGGCGCCTTTCCAGGCACGATCTGGTGACGTTACGCACGTCAGCTTACACCCTGGTCTATAAAAGATACAAGTATAAGGCCATGCAGAGGTACGTTCTCTCTCACACGAACACACCCTTACATACGAAAATCCCCTGCCTTTCAAGCCTCTCACTGACTTAGGCATCAGAGGGTTTTCCTCGGTCTTCACCGGGACCCCTGATCTTTTCTGGTGATTGCAGGATCCTTCATCCGCCTCCGGCGACCGTCATCTCCCTTACACAAGTGTCAGGCCTGATCTGCTCCGGCCCAACAAGGAAAAGGCCTCCACAAGACTATTGTATGAATTTTTTTCTGAAACTTTTTTCTGACGTGAACTTTTATGTTGAAACAAACGGATCATTAAGTGTCCTCAGCCAATCTCGAAAAGGATGTTGAGTTGGTTCTAGTGTTTGTTTCTTCGGACTCAAAGGAGAAGCCTTCCTTTGTGAAACTCTTGATTTGGTTTAGCGAGTCCTCTTCATGACCCAACATTTCAGAGAAACTGCAGAACTTGCATAATCTCGTAGGGGCAGTACTTAATAACTAGATAAGTTATCTTGGGATAATTATGTCAGATATATAGGCTATCCCTATTTAGTCACAATCTTGCTTTGATGACCCAATTTTGTTATCAGTCTTCATTTATTTATCATTTATGTGACTTTGACAATGACAAATATGAGGATAAAATTAAAATAGGGTAAATTAATTAGAAATCCCTGACTGTAACAGGGAGGTCCTTACTGTAACACGGTTAACATATACTGTAACAGGTGATAACACTAACTGTAATGAGTTACAACTCTGTTAGGGACTAACAAATAAGTCAAAAATCTGATAGGGACTCCTAATTAATTTGCCCATTAAAATAAGTTTGTGTGGATTCCCATGTAATGAAAAAATTACAACAAATACCACTATATACTTTTTTAAGGGCAAATTAATTAATAGTCCTTGACTATAACAAGGGAAGTTTTTTCTATAACAGACTTTAATGTATACTATAACAAGATATAACACTTACTGTAAAAAATTACAGCTCTACCAAGTATTAAAAAATAACTAAAATATTTGATAGGGACTTCTAGTTAATTTGCCATTTTTTTAATTAAAAGGGTTTGAATCCAGCCTTTTTGTTAATTCAAATGATGTTCAGATATAATTTAATTTAATATTTAACGAAAATTATTTATAAAAAAAAAGCCTTTTTGTTAATGAGAGAAATTAAAAGCAAGTTGGCAAAAGTCGTATATTGCCCAGGTGGCATAGGCCATTGTACAGGACCATCACAAAAGAAAAACTAGGATGATAGACCAATGAGAATCTCATAGATGATCGATCTTAGGAAAATGTATATTGAAGAACAGCTCAAGGTCGAAGGCATAGCAATACTCAATATCATCGTCTTCTGTTTCTTTGTCAAATGTCTCTGAATCTAATATTGCATCAAGCATGCAAATATTTTCAGCTTTAGCAAGTTCAGAAAATTGTGATTCATCTATCTAGAACACCATGTTGAGTGCCTTGAGCTATAGAGGATTTTGGTGTTGTATCAATGGCAAGTGAACTAGTTCTTTGATGCAAAAGGTTGGGAGACTGATATATGTTGCTAGGTAGCAAGCCCAGAGGGGGGGTGAATGGATTTCTAAAAATATCTTTTAGAATATTCCTGTAAGTAAAACGCTTTGACAGAAGACACTAAGTTCGATGGTTAGAGTTAATGTAAAGTAAAGACACAATAAAATCACACACACACAAACAACAAGAATTTTATCCTGGTTCAAATCTCCTATCACAAGGAGTCCTACGTCGGGTCCCTAAGCAATAACTTGGGATTTCACTAACCAATGGCACAGTCCCCCTTAAGGACACTTAAACATCCAGCCGCAGCTGACCTTCTCTTCTCTACCCGAAGAGGCACAGAACCACCTGATGCAAAACGGCCTTCCTTCTTACCGAAGGGAACAATCACCCACTCCATAGCAGGTCTTCTCTTCACATACGAAAAGGAACACTCGAGAGAATGAGTAAAGGTGGATGTCCCCTAGACCAAGTTTATAGAGATTACTTGATCTGACCCCAGTCGCTCTGGCAACCGCAACCGCCTTCCTTTTCCTGCCATCGTTGTACAACGTGGAGGAGAGCAGCGAACAAGAGGAAGCACGAGGAAGAAGACGATCAAAATTTTAAGGGAGGCACGAGGGCTCTCGAGAGAAGAAGGAAGCTTGAGAGGCAAGAAATCTTAAGAACTGACCACTGGAAGGATTTTTCGAAGGCGTGGCTCCCGCCTTCGCCCCCTCCTTTCTTTATAAAGAAGGAGGGGCACGGAATTCGAAGCAGGTCCCAAAAATGCCTCTCCTTCCAGTTTTCGAAAACTCCTCCTCGATCGCACCGCTGGCAGCCGTTCGAACCCAAAGTGCGACGCTCGTGGCTAGACATGACCTCGCACCCATCATGATGGGTTAGCCGTTCGACAGGGCTCCAGGCGACGGCACCACATGGCACCCTGCAACGGGCCATCGCATTAAATGTGGAAGCGAGGCTCTCGAAGTGCTCGTGTCACCGAGCCACTCGAGAGCGTGGGGGGCAATTGTGGTGGCCAAATCCGGCCACCTAGGCCCATGATGGCCCGTTACGGCCCTCTGCTGTCCTGTCAACGGATGTGGCCCCATTTCAAGATGCCACGCCCTCATAAGGGCAGTCCAGAGGCCTCCAAGGCGCAACCCCCATGATCAGGCTTCGCCAAGCTCCTCAGCACCATACTTCCGAACAGGTCACCGGTCCTTTGGCACCGAACAACTATAGATGCTACCGAACAACACGTTCGATCCCCACACGGGTCACCTGCTCGGTAATCTTGTCCAGAGGTTGCCAAACAGCTCTTCGTGTCCGCACGATGGTTATAACCGTCGCGGACCACACTCCCCACTATTAAGAGGTGCGTTAACTACCTGGCAGCCCAACGGGCGTCCCAGCACGTAACTGCTCCAGTTATGCACGTCTTTCAAGGTGCCTTCTAGGCACGATCTGGTGACGTTACGCACGTCAGCTTACACCCTGGTCTATAAAAGATATAGGTATAAGGCCATGCAGAGGTACGTTCTCTCTCATGCAAACACACCTTACATACGAAAATCCCCTGCCTTTCAAGCCTCTCACTGACTTAGGCATCGGAGGGTTTTCCCGGTCTTCACCGGGCCCCCCTGATCTTTTCTGGTGATTGCAGGATCCTTCGTCCGCCTCCGGCGACTGTCATCTCCCTTACACAAGTGTCAGTCCTGATCTGCTCTAGCCCAACAAGAAAAAGGCTTCCACACTTTTGGACCATCCTCGGTGCTTCGGCGATCGGAAGGTTCTCCTCCCCCTGAGCAGAGGACGCCGCAACTCCTCCGCTCCTCCAGGTAGAAGCTTCTGCAGTATTGCTGGTGGCACCGTGCTCGACACCACCAGTATTGGAAGGGTCCGAGAGCTGCCTATCCCTCGAGCAGATGGAGCCCCTTGCCTCTTCTCTGGAAGGGCTTTCCGACCCATCGCTCACCACGACGAGTCCTAGTTCGGTCGCCATCCTCTCAGCGACCTCCGGACATACCACGGGGGACATCCGCGGTGCTTCCTGATCGGCCGACTCCACGGCCTTACGCTTCTTGCGCAGCAGCAACTGTGCCTCTTCAACCTCTTCTTCAGTCCCCTCTTCGCTGTGTTGAGGGGCAACATGGACCATTCTCTTCTTTTTCCGAGCACGGAGCTGGTCTGCGTCCTCCGAGCCCTCGTCGAGCAGCATCGACCTCTTCTTCATAGAAGCCAAAGGACGAGCCGTCCCGTCGCCCTCCTCGAGCAAAGTCTGAGCTCCCACTGAAACCATCTTCATGGTGGCCTTCTTTTTAGGCTAATTTTTTCGGGCCCCTTCTCAGGGACCAGTGCCTTTTCTGGATGCTCCTTGGTGGACGAAGGAGCTACAAGCACCGTTGTTACCGCGGCACCAACCCTTACAGTAGAGGGAACCCGAAAAATGGCCGCAGCGTCATCACCCTCGTACACCATGTGAGCCAAAATTGGGATTTGTTTGGCGAAATCCTCGTTCGCCTCTAGATCCCTTCTAGCCTCCAACTCCGCAGCAGCTGCACACAAAAAAAAGAAGAAGAAGAGGAAGAGTTAGAGCAGGGTCATCAAACCGACAAGTAAACGACCAAAATCTGCATACTTACTCCACGGTTTGCTCAGGACATACTTGACAAGCGAGAATTCGGTCACATAGCCTTCTCCATTTCTAACACCTGCTCGGAGAAGACTATCTGAGGCCCTTGCCTCATCTTGGATCAACTTCGGAAAGCTGTCCTTCTGTGCCGAGCGGACGACAGTGGGGAATCCCCACTCTGCACCATCCCGGTGGCGCACGAAGAGCTACCTGTCCATCCAACCTTTGTTGTTGTAATATTTGTTGGACAGTTGTATGTGCATCCTATCTGTTCGGTGCTTGGCGTAGTAGATATCCGCTCCTGATGGCCGATAAGCAGAAAGCTTGAAGTGAGCTCGGAATACATCCGCCGAGCCCCGGATCTCCTTGATCTTATAGATGATGCCGAAGATACAGATGTATCTCCATGTGTTGGGCGTCAGCTGTATCAGCGAAATGCCCCAACAGTTTAGAAGCGCCTTCGCCACTTCCGGCAACGGTAGCCGAAATCTTGCCTCCAGGTGATCCACAGAGAGGGGGAAACAACCTGGTTTGTTCACCAGGAACGATTCCCCTTCCTTCGCATCAATGATCTCATACTCATCACTGATCCGAAAGTGCTCACGAAGACCACTATAATGGCGGCATCGTGGCCCGCTAGACGCCGCAACGGTGACCCCAGTCACTCCGGCAACCGCGACCGCCTTCCCTTTTCATGCCATCGTTGTACAGCGTGGAGGAGCGCAGCAAATAGGAGGAAGCGCGAGGAAGAAGACGATCAAAAACCTAAGGGAGGCATGAGGGCTCTCGAGTGAAGAAGGAAGCTTGAGAGGCAAGAGAGCTTGAGAACTGACCACTGCAAGGATTTTACGAAGGCGTGGCTCCCGCCTTCGCCCCCTCCTTTCTTTATAAAGAAGGAGGGGCGCGGAATTCGAAGCAGGTCCCAAAAATGCCTCTCCTTACAGTTTTCGAAAATTCCTCCTCGATCGCATTACTGGTGGCCGTTCGAACGCAAAGTGCGACGCTCCTGGCTCGACACGACCTCGCACCCATCATGATGGGTTAGCCGTTCGACAGGGCTCCAGGCGACGACACCACATGGCTCCCTGCAACGGGCCATCGCATTAAATGTGGAAGCGACGCTCTCGAAGTGCTCGTGTCACCGAGCCACTCGAGAGCGTGGGGGGCAAGTGTGGTGGCCAAATCTGGCCACCTAGGCCCATGATGGCCCGTTACGGCCCTCTACTGTCCTGTCAACGGACGTGGCCCCATTTCAAGATGCCACGCCCTCATAAGGGCAGTCCAGAGGCCTCCAAGGCGCAACCCCCATGATCAGGCTTCGCCAAGCTCCTCAGCACCATACTTCCGAACAGGTCACCGGTCCTTTGGCACCGAACAACCATAGATGCTACCGAACAGTACGTTCGATCCCCACGCGGGTCACCTGCTCGGTAATCTTGTCCATAGGTTGCCAAACAGCTCTTCGTGTCCGCACGACGGTTATAACCATCGCGGACCACACGCCCCACTATTAAGATGTGCGTTAACTGCCTGGCAGCCCAACGGGCGTCCCAGCACGTAACTCCTCCAATTATGCATGCCTTTCAAGGCGCCCTTCCAGGCACGATCTGGTGACGTTACGCACGTCAGCTTACAGCCTGGTCTATAAAAGATACAAGTATAAGGCCATGCAGAGGTACGTTCTCTCTCACACGAACACACCCCTACATACGAAAATCCCCTGCCTTTCAAGCCTCTCACTGACTTAGGCATCGGAGGGTTTCCCGGTCATCACCGGCCCCCCTGATCTTTTCTGGTGATTGCAGGATCCTTCATCCGCCTCCAGCGACCGTCATCTCCCTTACACAAGTGTCAGGCCTGATCTGCTCCGGCCCAACAAGGAAAAGGCCTCCACAAGACTATTGTATGAATTTTTTTCTGAAACTTTTTTCTGACGTGAACTTTTATGTTGAAATAAACGGATCATTAAGTGTCCTCAGCCAATCTCGAAAAGGATGTTGAGTTGGTTCTAGTGTTTGTTTCTTTAGACTCAAAGGAGAAGCCTTCCTTTGTGAAACTCTTGATTTGGTTTAGCGAGTCCTCTTCATGACCCAACATTTCAGAGAAACTGCAGAACTTGCATAATCTCGTAGGGGCAGTACTTTAATAACTAGATAAGTTATCTTGGGATAATTATGTCAGATATATAGGCTATCCCTATTTAGTCACAATCTTGCTTTGATGACCCAATTTTGTTATCAGTATTCATTTATTTATCATTTATGTGACTTTGACAATGACAAATACGAGGATAACATTAAAATAGGGTAAATTAATTAGAAATCCTTGACTATAACAGGGAGGTCCTTACTGTAACACGGTTAACATATACTGTAACAGGTGATAACACTAACTGTAATGAGTTACAACTCTGTTAGGGACTAACAAATAAGTAAAAAATCTGATAGGGACTCCTAATTAATTTGCCCATTAAAATAAGTTTGTGTGGATTCCCATGTAATGAAAAAATTACAACAAATACCACTATATACTTTTTTTAAGGGCAAATTAATTAATAGTCCTTGACTATAACAAGGGAAGTTTTTTCTATAACAGACTTTAATGTATACTATAACAAGATATAACACTTACTGTAAAAAATTACAGCTCTACCAAGTATTAAAAAATAACTAAAATATCTGATAGGGACTTCTAATTAATTTGCCATTTTTTTAATTAAAAGGGTTTGAATCCAGCCTTTTTGTTAATTCAGATGATGTTCAGATATAATTTAATTTAATATTTAACCAAAATTATTTATAAAAAAAAAGCCTTTTTGTTAATGAGAGAAATTAAAAGCAAGTTGGCAAAAGTCGTATATTGCCTAGGTGGCATAGGCCATTGTACAGGACCATCACAAAAGAAAAACTAGGATGATAGACCAATGAGAATCTCATAGATGATCGATCTTGGGAAAATGTATATTGAAGAACAGCCCAAGGTCGAAGGCATAGCAATACTCAATATCATCGTCTTCTGTTTCTTTGTCAGATGTCTCTGAATCTAATATTGCATCAAGCATGCAAATATTTTCAGCTTTAGCAAGTTCAGAAAATTGTGATTCATCTATCTAGAACACCATGTTGAGTGCCTTGAGCTATAGAGGATTTTGGTGTTGTATCAATGGCAAGTGAACTAGTTCTTTGATGCAAAAGGTTGGGAGACTAATATATGTTGCTAGGTAGCAAGCCCAGAGGGGGGGTGAATGGATTTCTAAAAATATCTTTTAGAATATTCCTGTAAGTAAAAACGCTTTGACAGAAGACACTAAGTTCGATGGTTAGAGTTAATGTAAAGTAAAGACACAATAAAATCACACACACACAAACAACAAGAATTTTATCCTGGTTCAGATCTCCTATCACAAGGAGTCCTACGTCGGGTCCCTAAGCAATAACTTGGGATTTCACTAACCAATGGCACAGTCCCCCTTAAGGACACTTACACATCCAGCCGCAGCTGACCTTCTCTTCTCTACCCGAAGAGGCACAAAACCACCTGATGCAAAAGGCCTTCCTTCTTACCGAAGGGAACAATCACCCACTCCATAGCAGGTCTTCTCTTCACATACGAAAAGGAACACTTAAGAGAATGAGTAAAGGTGGATGGCCCCTAGACCAAGTTTATAGAGATTAC
>CM024766.1:14667897-14703303 GCA_014218235.1 Colocasia esculenta | reverse complement strand
ACAGCAGCGGGAAGAAATGGGGGAAGAAACAGAAGAAAGGGAGAAGAAGAAGGGGGTCGTGAGTGAGGGAGAACACTGTGCGCACACAGTCCGAGGCAGCACTCCATCAAGACAACACAAGTCGATTCTTCTATTCCCTTCTTCTCTTTCCTTCCAACAGGTCTTTACAAGCATATATATAGGGTGAAAACCCTACTATTCACCCAAGATGGGACCAAAATATCCCAAAAAATTGACAAAATGCAAACCTGTCCCACTTACCTTAAAACTAGATATTAATTCTACTTGGCCACAATAGACTCCAAAAAATAAAAGTTACATAATAAATAAATTGATGTCAATATATCGCCGACGTCTGCAGTCTTGAGTCTCGTTCCGCGTCCGTCACGAGTCACGGTCCCCGTCACCTTCATGGCAAATGTCGACGACAAGGTAACTTCTGACACATCCTTTACTTCATGCAATGAATCTGATTCTGATAGCTTGGAGGATGCTTTTAATGAACTATACAGTAAATATAAAGGCATTTTTAAGCAATTAAAAAACAGTTAAGAAAAATTATGCATGCCTCAAAATAACCAACTCAGATTTAAAATCAGAAACTGAATAATTAGAAAAACAATTTCCAAACTGAAAGAAGAAATGAACTGTTGTGTGAAGATGTAAAAACTAAAAATGAAAAGATATCGAATTTAGAAAGTTAGAAAAACATAATAAATTTAAAATGAAATTAAGACACTAACAAAAGATAATGAATACTTGACTGCAACAATTGAGAAATTTATAAATGGAAGATCCTCTTTAATATTAAAAGGAACAAGAAGATCAGGAAAGAAAAATATAGATGGGATACACTCCACCAGATAATGAAGAAACAGTTATTCATGCTAAAATTTAACCAATGCTGAAATTGTAACTGAACAAAACCTAACTATAAATCAAACAATAATAAAATAATAAGCTAAACAAGATAATAAACAATATCTCTTGCTGCACTCATTGTAACAAACTAGGTCATACTAAAATCACCTGTACAACAAAACATCTAAAATGGATTCCGAAAAGAAACTGTAAAGAAGCTAACCAACCAGGACCCAAAAGAACTTGAGTACCTAAATCTCATTGATTCGTTGCAGGGAAGCCTTAGAGCATCAAAATGGTACCTAGACAGCTGGTGCTCAAGGCATATGACAGGCAACATAAGACTGTTCTCTTACATCAAAGATGAAGAAGGTACAGTAACCTACGGTGATAATGGCAAAGGGTCAGTAATTGGTTGGGGATCAATTAGAAGCCAAGATAAAATCCTGATATAAGATGTTCTCTGCGTCAAAGGACTCAAGCACAACTTAATTAGCATCAGTCAACTATGCGAGAAAGGCCATCAGATCAAGTTTCAGAAATCAAAACGTCTGATCACTAAGGATGGAACAACTATTTTTGAAGCTTGCAAAGAGAAAAATATGTATGTACTACATCTAGAAGAGTTGAAGGATCAAGACATCTGTGTAGCAGCAAGTAAAGAACATAATGCTGAACTTTGGCACAGAAGATTAGGCCATTGCAACTTGGACGGAATCAGAAAACTAATCAAACATGATCTACTGGAAGGTTTACCGAAGATAAATTCAATACTAGACAACATTTGTGAACCATGTGCAAAAGGAAAGCATGCGAGATCCTATTTCAAATCCAAGGCGGTAGTAACTACCTCCAAACCACTAGAATTACTTCATATGGACTTGTTTGGACCAATGAGAACAACTAGTTTGGGAGGAAAGAATTTTGAATTTGTTATATTTGATGATTATTCTAGATTTACATGAGTATCATTTCTTGAGCACAAAGATGACACATTTGATAGTTTTGTAAAGTTCAGTAAGCGAGTTCAGAAATATAAGAAATTCAACATCATAAGTATCCGATCAGATCATGGAGGAGAGTTTTAGAATGACAGGTTTGCAGAATTTTGTGATGATCTGAGGATTGAACACAATTTCTGAGTGCCAAGAACACCATAGCAAAATGGAGTAGCTGAGAGGAAGAATAGAACACTATTGGATATGGCGAGAACAATGTTATCTGAGTATAATCTTCCAAGATTTCTGGGTAGAAGCCATGAATACAGCTTGCTACATAATTAATAGAGTCATGATCAGACCAATTTTGAAGAAGATTGCATACGAGCTGTACAAGCAAAAGAAGCCCAAGATCAACCATCTCAGAACATTTGGATGTCCCTGCTTCATTCACAACAATGGTAAGAGAGACATTGGTATGTTGGATCCTAAATCATATGAAGGTATTTTTATGGGGTATACTTCTAAACCTAAAGGTTATAAAGTTTTTAACAAAAGATGTTTATTAATTGAACAAATTGTACATGTTATTTTGATGAATCCAACCCTTCCTTGAGAAAGGAAATTGGTAGTGATGATGAAGATGTAGAAAACCTTTCCAAGAAGCTGAAGGAAGCAACCATCAAAGATGATGAAGATCCACCCTTGGAAGAATTGCAACAGAAAGATATCATTCATGATGCTCTTCCAAAGGAATGGAGATACAAAAAGGATCACCCAAAAGATAACATCATTGGAGATCCATTGGTTGGGGTAAGAACTAGAGGTAATACCATTCCTTGTGATTACTTAGCATTTGTACCTCAAATAGAACCGAAGACAGTCAATGAAACATTGTCTGATGAATCTTGGATTTTAGCCATGCAAGATGAACTTAATCAGTTCAAGAGAAATCAAGTCTGGTCCCTTGTTCCTAGACCATCAAATCATCCTGTGATTGACACCAAATGGGTGTTCAGAAACAAATGGATGAAGCTGGTGTTATCACTAGAAATAAAGCTAGACTGGTTGCTCAAGACTATTCCCAAGAGGAACGCATAGATTTCGATGAAACCTATGCGACAGTAGGTAGACTAGAGGCTATTCGAATATTGCTTGCCTATGCATCTGCATTAGATTTAAAACTTTTTAAATGGATGTGAAATCAATATTTTTGAACGGTTTTATAAAGGAGGAAGATTATGTAGAACAACCTCCTGGTTTTGATGATTTAGATTTTCCAAATCATGTGTTCAAATTGCATAAAGCTTTTATATGGTTTTAAAGAAGCGCCTAGAGCCTGGTATAAAAGACTTAGTGCATTCATATTAAATCATGGCTTTATTAGAGGTCAAGTAGACAACACACTTTTCATTAAATCAAATGACAAAAATATTACTTGTACAAATCTATGTAGATGATATTATTTTTAGATCTACTGATGAATCTCTGTGCAAGTATTTTGAAAAGCTCATGCAGGGAGAATTTGAAATGAGTATGATGGGAGAGCTCAACTACTTCCTTGGACTACAAATCAAGCAAAGCAATGATGGAACTCATATCAGGCAAGCAAAATAAACCAAGGAACTGTTAAAGAAATTTGGTTTTGAGAATGCCAAACCACTATCCACTCCCATGAGCATACATGTTAGACAGTGATCCGGAAGGTAAGAAAGTTGATCAGAAACATTATAGAGGTATGACTGGTTCATTGCTTTATCTAACAACTAGCAGACCTGATATTCTATTCAGTGTATGTATGTGTGCAAAATATCAATCTGATCTTAAAGAATTTCATTTAATATCTGTAAAAAGGATCTTTAGATATTTAGCTAAGACTCATAACTTAGGTCTATGGTATCCTAAAACCTGTGAAACTAGCCTAATTGGTTATTCGGATGGTGACTATGTTGGATGCAAAGTGGATAGAAAAGCACCAGTGGTTGTTGTCAATTTCTTGCAAGATGCTTGATCCCTTAATCTTCAAAGAAACAAAACTCAGTAGCTCTAGCTCTATCAATAGCTGAAGCTGAGTATGTAGCTACTGGAAGCTGTTGCACTCAACTGCTATGCATCAAACAACATCTTGAAGACTATAGACTACACATCAAGACCATTCATTTGCAGTGTGACAACACAAGTGCTATAAATCTAACGAAAAATCCAGTGCAGCACTCAAGGATGAAACATATTGAGGTTAGATATCATTTTATTAGAGATCATGTTGCAAATGGTAATATTAGTATTTCATTTGTAGATACACAAAATTAGTTGGCAGATATCTTTACAAAACCCTTACCTGAAGAGAGATTTATGTCTCTTAGAAGGGAACTAGGCATGTGCAATTTGTAACAGACATATATGTATGTAACTGAAATAACATAATAATTTTCAGAATAAGACTTATCCTTCCCTGCTTAATTTAAGTAAATCTATTATCTTTTACGTTATCATCGCCTATTTTGTCATTTTCCAATTAACTGTTCCGCCGTTTCAAAAGTCACTTTATGTCCTTCCCTTACGACATAATCCTTCCTTCACCGATTCACTCTCTCTCTCTCTCTCTTATCTCTTTCAACTCGAAGGCCTGTAAAACCCTCATCAACTCCAGCATCCCTCTTCGTGCTTTCGAGGGATCTCTCTCTTCCCGCTCAAATTTCTTGAGGGTTTTTGTTCTTCCTCCTCCCACGATCCTTCAGAATCCTTCCTTGCAAACTTCCATGGCCACTTCTGGGAGTTCCAACAGTGTGGGTGGTTACAGCGCCACCTTCCTCACGACAGAAGAACTGGAAAGATATCAAGTAGTGACGATCAAGGTCTGTGGAAACAAAGCAGTTGATTTTGATGATTTGGAGAAGCATGGCATGCACAGTGTGATTGAAGCCCTTCAGTAGTTGAAATGGACAAGGATATGTAGTGATTCTGAAGCTAGCTACCCGCATCTGGCCAAGGCATTCTACACCTATTTGAAAACAGAAGAAGATGGTTCTCTCATCTCCCTGGTCAAAGGTAAATCTATTCACATTATTCATGACTGTTGGAGAGGCTGTTTGGAGTTTCTATTGTTGGGCACAGTGTAGTCAACTCTGTAGATATTCATGCTAAGGGTCTCAGAATCATTGGAGCAGAGTATAAGTTAAAGAATGGGAAAATAGATATAAACCAATTCAATGCATTCAATACAATACTGCACTTCATTGTTTATCAGATTTTGGTACCTCGGAGTGCTACTTTCTTCTCCTGCACAAAAGGAGATGCAGATGTGATGTTTTGGGCCATTCAGAAGCAGCATATAAACATGGCACAAATCATGATTGAAAGAATGAAGTCTGCTGCTAAGGTTATTTAGGACAAGAAAAATAAATTGGCAGTGTCCCTTCCTTATGCTCACTTACTCACCAGAATATTCAAGCATATTGAGATTGATTTTGAAGGTGAACTGATGGAGAAGCTAGGTATCAGCCTATTCACACCAGGAATCTAAAAAGAGTGGTTTTTCGCTGGTAGGAAATGTGTGGACCAAGACATCTGTGGCTGAATGAGAAGCCATCATTGGAGAAGCCTCTACTGATGAGGCTCCACCTGTTCAAGTAGAAGAAGTTGTAGTAAGAGAGGATGAGTCTACTGTAATAGTAAGGAGGATTGAAGACATAGCAACTGAACTCATTATGCCCTTTGGGAAATCATCTAAAGGTGTGATCCCTCCTCCAGTTCTTGCACCACCTATTATTGAAGAATCTGTTACTATGGAAAGTGTTGCTCACACTGAGGGGGAGCAGGAAGATATTCATATGGAAGAAACCCCCAGTGCTGATATGGATGAGTGTGACGACCCAACCAGCAAATTGGCCCAACAAACGTGCTAGTTGGTAGACTTCCCAAGAAGGTCACCCATCCTGGGACTACTCCCAACTGCGCACGCTTAACTTCAGAGTTCTTTTCCTGCTCGAGCTTTGAAAATGACTAGTCTGAGTTTTTGGTAGTTTGTTGATTTAGTCTATTTAATATATTCTTATATGGGGTGTTACAATCTACCCCTCTTATATAAGCGACGTCCTCGACGCTGTTCACATATAGCACACAATCGATCTCTAGACATGCAGGACTCTAGAGGTGGCCCCCACAGGCTCAGGAGGTGGCTCCCACTATGTAGCACTTTACGCCATTATGGCCTCAAGAGGTGGCTCCTAAAGCGTAGCACTTTGCCCTGTGTGGAACTTAGTTCCTGCACTTCCGGTTGGGCAAGGCCCTGATACCATTTGTGACGACCCAACCAGCAAATTGGCCCAACAAACGTACTAGTTGGTAGACTTCCCAGGAAGGTCACCCATCCTGGGACTACTCCCAACTGAGCACGCTTGTTGGGCCAGTTTGCTGGTTGGGTCTCACAAATGATGGTATATTGTGATGATGATGGTATATCATGTACAATCTCAACCTTGTCTCTGATACCAATCTTTGTAACGACCCTCCTTATACCGATATGATTATACCAATCCACGTCGGTACAAAGGGCGTCGTCACAGTGGGACATTTACCCAACACTAAATAATTGATTGAGATGTACATAAATATCAAAAAAGAACAGTGGAAACAAATAAATATTATCATTCTATCATCATCACATAATCTACAGTCTATATAGCAATAAGAGAAATAGTAAAGTCCACCTTATTACATGGCAAAAGAAATACACTGTCCATATAAAATATACAATCACATTGTTTACATACTAATGAAAGAAAAACAAATGTTTAGCAAGTCCACAAGTAGAGCTACTCCTCGCTATGTCCTCCTAAAGAACGGGGACACCTGTCTCACCTGTACGCCAAAACAAATATGAGTCTTCTAAAAAGACTTAGCAAGCAATCCAAAGATACACCCTTGCACATATGACATACGTATGCTATCTTTTAACAACGAGGAAGAATACATGGTACATGCTTATACAATTTACAATTAACCATAAACAACCTACAAATGCTTTTTACACATACATGTAACATGATTCATAGTTCAAACTCTATTCATATCATTACACAATTCTACCAATTAGAACATGGAAATATGTACAAGATAAATAACACACCTAGCATGATATCTAATCATTTTCACATGTTATTCTAACATTTATTCACATGTTTAACTTGCTATTTTAATACAAATAAATCACATTTACATGAATTCACATCTTTTCACATGCTAACATATTCACATTACACTTTCACATGTTCAGTTTTCACATTTGCACATTTTCACATTCACATATTCACATTGTCACATTTCATAATTAGTTCGCCATGACACATAGTCCGAATCTTGGTTAATTGCGCAGAACCAGGAGAAGCCCTCTCCACCATAACCAGTGGTACTTGTCCACCTCTAGGATTTCATCCTAATGCCCATAGGATATCACAACACATTGAGCCTTCCCATATGGACTTTACTACAGTACGGCTTCACAGCCCTCTATGGTAGTAGTGTCAATATCGGCACAATTTTACACATTATCACATGCTTCATTCACTTCCATACATTCTTTAACTCATTTACATGCACTTAACATATATTCATAGATCAGTTACAGAACATAACCATATTTTTTCACAATGATAATTAATCACAACAAAGCCCTAATCATGCTGCTAAACACTGAATTTCACATGATCAAAGTTAAACATGCTCATCATAGTCAATTACCCTTGTTAAACTAATAACAGTACCTACTGCTGTAAAAAAACATGAAATTTTTATCACAGTACCACATAGGTTATGTATCTCATACCTAAATTTGTAGATTTTTTGAAGTAGTAAACTAATTTTAATAATTAAAACAGGTCTCATGCAGATTTATCAAGAAATTCATTAAAACATGGTTCACATCAATACAGTTAGTTCTAATAGTTCCTAAACCTAAAAACAGTCATCCTAAGATCATATAAAATTTCAGAAAACCCTAACTTGCAACGAATCAATTTGTTTAGAATTAACACAGGTAGATCATGCTTATTTTCCGATTACAGAAATTACCCTAATTTATATCATGCTCAGAAAATTGACAAATCCTCATGATATGACCTACTAACTATACTTGACCAACCATAAAATTTACAGCATGAACAGATCACCAGAAGATCAAAAATCAACACACAGAGATCAAAACAAGTGTTCTGAAAAACCTGAAGAACTTGGCGGCAAAGGGGTTGCCGCCAACCGGGGTTAACGTCACACGATGTTGCCGCCAACTCAAGATCTTGATGGTAGCAAGCTTGCCGTTAAGTTCTTGTCTACAGAAAGTGCAGACATACCACACATAACTCGACGAATTGGGGGTTCCATGACACGAGGAAAAATCCATAAAAATCCTAGAACCTAAAGGACATGTGTAGGGATGAAATCCCTCGATTACTTGCCTCAATATAAATATACACAAAGGGTTTAATTGGTCGCAGAAGTTCTCCTCAGCCAAGCCAAGAAGATGCTCAAATTCCTCCCAGATCCAGTCTTTATGTTGTGAGATCGTTCACCAGGGTCGGGGAAGCTTCTCAATGCTAGGAGCACCTCCCAGTCGATGTAGATCACCGGAAGCAACTCGCAATCGCCAGATCGAGTCTTGCAAATGTTCAATTTTTCTCACCCAAAACCCTAGGTTGTCCTTTGGGTGAAAAGGCTTAATCTTGCCCAAGACTAGGTATTTTATAGGGCTAAAGGGTTTTGGTACGCATTAGATTGGGATCCTGCCTTTGGAGGGTAGTTTCCTAATCTAGAACCGGGGAAAACGCAGTTGTTTCCCGATCTAAAATCACATCAAAAATGGAGAAGTAGATGGCCACTTCGCTGCCGTTTACAGGAAATAAACGTCCATCGTTCTGGACGCCGACTTTGAGTCAACGACACACTGGTGCTGTCAACTTGCCCTCAACATCAAGGGATATTGACGTCAACTGACATTCGGCCAGAACACAGAAAATTAAATAAACATGCATTCACATATTAAGTACATACACTATACACCATATTATTTAAATACAATATGTACAAACTTAAATAAAGACAATATACACATAAATAACCATGTATATACATATGCACATAAGTAAATAAATAAGTATAGAATACACAAAATCAAATACGCATATCATGATAAGGTTCGAATAAAAAGAACAATGTTCGAGGGCATTACAATGAGAGTCATGTAGAAACAATTCCAGAGATTATGGCATTAGGCCATCTTGAAGATGTTCATATAGAAGATGCTCCTACTCAGGGTGAGACTGCAAGTCAGGGGGAGCCTATTGCTAGTGCTCTTGAAGACCTATTTCAAGAAGGATTAGTTGAAGATACCTCTGAAGATGATGAGCCACCTGCCGGCTTTAGAAATAAAGGAAAAGGTGTTGCCAAAAGTATTCCAATGCTCACCAGAAAGGAACACAATAGATCCAGAAAGAAGAAGATCCATGTTCATTTGGAACCAATCATTGCAAGATTGAATGATGAAGGAGAGATTTTATGCTCTCTGTAGTCTAATGTGACTTCTATATTTCTCAGCCAGAGCACTGAAGCTAAAGAAATTGGTGCAGTGAAATCTGAGCTCCATGAGATGAGAAGTGAATTGGGGAGCTTGAAGAAGTTGGTACCAGGTCTGGTAGATTTTGTGACGGTGCACTTAACAGCTCCAGCCCCTCATGTTCCAACTCAGTCAGTACTAGAAGGTAGTGCAGGGCCATCATGGCCTCTTGAACCAGATCAGCCAGCAGAGCAAGTTGCTCAGCCATTCGGGCCATCTACAAAGTAATCAGGGCTACCAGGGCCATCTGTAGAGGAATCTGGGCCATCAGTGGAAGAATCAAGGCCATCTGTAGTTGAAGATCTGAAGTGGGCCATCAAAGCAAGTGGATTCAGTGGCTATGTGACGACTCGATCGTTCGGATCTGGCTTAATGGGTTACAAGTGTGGTGCTCTTGACCAAGAGGTGGTCATTGGGCCTTAGTCAAGGTTTCCGTGCGTTGTGTGGGCGTTGTGGGCCTTAACGCTCAGCCCATTTAGCCTACAGGTTCACTGGTTGTGAACGCGACGAGGCATGACGTCACGTTTTGAAACACGACGGCTTAGTACGTCGCGATTCATAGAACAACCTTTGAGACGCGTGGCGCGCTGGGTTCCTATTGGCGACGGTTAGGGTCGTCGCGTTTAACTTTTAAACGTGACATCTGACTACGTCGCGATTTTGAATGTGACATAAATGCTCTGTTTTGCCCAAACAGAGTAAAGGAGCTTTGTCCAGGCGAAGGTGGGAGGCTGCTGAGGGTTTTTGGCGATTCAGATTCATGACGATTCGCGTGGCGCAAGATCGACGCGAGGATAGCGTCTGGAGCGTGGACGTACCGACGGCCTAGAGTTTCTGGCGTTTTCAGGCTTGTCCAGTTGGTAGGGAGAATACCCTCTGTTTAGTTTGTTTTAATTGGTTTAAAGGGGTGCAAGCATGTGTGGGTGGTGTGCCATAGTTTAGTAAGCATGCTTATTGCTTTAGTTTGGTATTTGAATCATATGCGTGTGAGTTTTTGGTGGAGAAGGTGGGCTCATCCTATGAGCTGCACTGTTGCGTTTGAAACGCGACGTGGTGCACCGTCGCGTTCATGGTATGAATGCGACGCCCCACATCGTCGCATTTCTATTTTGTTCGGTGTGCTGTGGCGGCAGTTTGAACGCGACCACTCGACCCGTTGCATTTCCATTGAACAGGATGGTGTGGTCCGTCGCGATTTGGTGTAAGGTTTTGTGTGATCCTTATCGCGACGTATCATTATGTCGCAATTTGTTTGTTGGATGTCAGTGTTGATCGGTTGGGCCTGAAGGCGACATATCGGGCTGTCGCGATTTTGTCGCGACACTGGGCCCTGTCGCGTTATGGTTTTGAATTGGGACTGGGCAAGTCGTCGCGATTTGAAAGGCGATGTCTGTGCTCATAGCGTTTTAGTGTCTGTGGTTTGCTTGTGGTGTTTGGGGCAGTGAAGGTTTAGTGTGGACCTAGCCTCGGTCCTGTGCTATCTTGTTAAGGTTATTTAAGTTGACTAATGTTAGTAAAGCATGTGTAGGATTTAGAATAAAGTATGGTTAGTAAATGGCTGTAGTTCATTATGTTATTATTGCTATGGAGGCCACGAGTTGGCCAATGAATAGGCAAGGATATTATAGGTTATTGTGGTTCATGTATGTATCAGTGTAGGTTGGCTTGAAGGTCACATGGTGATCAGTGACGAGCTAATCTTGACACTTTAGTACCGTGGTTTATAATAATGATTATATACGTATGTATCGTGGTTTGTGTGTTGCTGAGTCTGGTGGTCCAGCCCCTATTCCAGAATACCTCTTCAGTCGGGTACCCCAAGTTCTGTGTGAGCCAAGCACGTGTGTTCTGTTGTGCTCGGGGCGTGTCCTACTACGGTGTGTACCACAGAGATCTGAGTCGTCTTTCTGGACACCCTCACTCCTATGTTTGAGTTGTACAACCGACTGAGGGAAAGACGCCTGGGGGCAGCGAATTGTGTTTGTGGGTGTGCAGTCACTTGTATTGCACTCGTGGTTGGGGGACGGTCACCAATAGACGTACTAGTCCCCAGCTAGTCCTGTGTTTCTAGTGCCTCACTTTAGGGAGCTTGGACCAGAGTCCCTAAAGGTGTCAGGCATGGGACTGCAGCTATGTGGTCTGCAGGTGTGGTGTTAGTTGGTCTCCACTGTTCTTTGGCTTGTGGCTGTGGAGCGGCAGTTGGACCTTTCGTCCGTGATTGCGAGACTGAGAGGTGGTTCTTGTGCTGTGTTGTCTGGGTTGGATAGTGGCGTCATGAACCAGTAGTATGTTCCCGTGTGGTGGCGTCGTTCCGACTCTTGCTATGCCACCGGTTGTGGCCTATGTGTAGTGACTCGCTAGTTGAGGTTTTACCCATTGAGGTGTGCCCTGGTGCTGGCACAGTTGTGGTTGTGGTTCCGTGGTGGTATCTCGTGGTAGTAGGTATCTGTACCCTTCATGGGTAGATTGTGTTGTGGTACGTTGCGTACCAACCTCTTCAAGTGTTGAGGTGAACTTGTTTTCTGTCGAGGTCGTGTGGTGTGACCTTCCACACGTTGTGTTTTACCCTTCTTCGGGTAAGCTTTCGATTATGGTTTTAGCGTTGGTGGATTGGCTTCTTGATGCCAATCCTGTTACCCTAGGTCGCTTATGAAGCTTGTAGTCTAGGCAGCGGTTTGCTTGTGGGGCTTGTAGCTTAGGCGACCAGTTATTGTAGTGGTTTGCCTGTGAGGTATGTGGCCTAGGCGTTTCAATTGTTGGGCGGACTAGTGGTGCTGAGCTAGTCTTGTTGTCCCTCATATCTTCTGAGATTTGTGCTAGCTAATAAGATTATGTTTTAACTATTTTTAATTATAGTTGTGGTGAGCATGACATGGTTTGCTAATCGGTGATGCCAGTGAGACCCTTTGGCGTTGAGGTCTCTTTAGTTTTGGGTGTTGTTTTGGAAGGTCCCTACTGAGCCAGTGACGTGTTGAGGCTTACTCCCTTACAGCTATTTTCAGGTGTAGCCGGATTTGTGTGGCTTACGAAGGAGTTGTGGCAGACTTGTACCACCAGCAGTAGAGTTAGTTGTGTTGTGTGAGCTTGCTCTCCTCGGGGTGGTCCCAGTAGTTGCACTAATTTAATTGGACATGTAATAATGTATTAGAACAGTTGTACATTGTTGTATACAGGTATGAGCACATGTACTTTCTTGTGTCTATACTTGTTGTTATTGTTGTATTTATTTATATTCTTAGGACACTTGTATGAGATTCCCTTGAGACTCGGTCCGATCGCGGGAGGAGGACTTGGATATGGAGCCTTATTGGCTATAAATATTTAGGGCCGTTAAAGTTGGTATAGATCATGGTCCAGTTAGAATATGAAAAGACATTGAGGTTACAATGTCCCATATCTGGTTAATATCCACTGCTGGTAGTAAGTCTGCAGTTTTATGTGGTTTAAAGTGGTTTTTACGTGTGTTTTTGTCATGTGAATTGTGTGTTTGTCTCTATGAATTTGGCAGTTGTTGGTAGTTGTTGAGTAAAGGTGTGGTTAGAGGAGGATCATAGCACAGTTAGATTTCTAAGAATTTGACAAAAAGATATTCATTCGAAGGTAGCGATTTGTGAAGATTTCACAGAGCAAGTTATTGAAGGTTGCAGAGTTAAAGTTAAGAACAGTGAGATTCAATAGTTGTGTATAGTTTTGGAAAAGATTGAGGTTAAGGTTAAGGATAATGGAAATGATTTAGACTATGTAAGAATAGAAAGAGATAATCAACTGAGAATAGATAGGAATATCAAGTGAGAGGAACAACAAAGCAGATTGTGAAAGGATAATAATGAGTATGAGGCAACAAATATTTTCGGTATTTGAGAATAAAGCAGTAACGTGGAATACAGGAATCAGGCAGAGCAAGTTATTGCAATTAAGAACTGGTATTTAGATTTGAGCTTTGGCAATATTTTACTGAAGGATGATTGTATTGTAGCAGGAGTGACAGTGTGGATGGTATAGTAAGATTAGCCAGTCAGCAGAATCATTAAGAGAAATGTTTTGCAGAAATGATATCGTGGTTGGTGCGTTGGCAGTACAGATCAAGTTGAGTGTTATTGGCCATAGAAAGAAAAAGTATAGCAGATTAAGTGATATAATCAGATGGTTTAGGAATGTTCAGTAAGAGTTTGTAGGCCAGTGCATAGAAAATGGATTTCGTTGAGTAGAAGTGTATTTTAATAAAGGAATTACTAAATTTGATGTGAGAGCAAAAGCTGATCAGTTAAAGAATATTTTGAATGTTGTGAAGGTAATGTGATTAGTCAGCCAAGAATATGACTAAAAGTCAGGAAGGTATATGAAGAGTACGGTATGTCGGTAGCGGTATGGCAGAATTCAGAATTTAAGTATGTGGCACAACCAGAATTGAAATATTGAGAAAAGCAGATCAAAAATTCCAGTATTTTCTTCTAGTATTAATTGGTTGAGCAAGACGATTTGAGAAGCCAGTAAAATTAGAATTGAGTCTAACTGGAGTTAGAGTAATAGTGAAAGAAGAAAGTAATTGAAAGCAGTAATAGGGGCAGAATTTGTGGGACATTTTGCCAAGTATCCAGTGTAATCAGAGTGGCACAGCGGAAGCATGGAAGATGTAATATACACAGGTTTTCCAAGGATTGGATGATTAAAGGAATGTTTGAGGTTTTCGTACAGTTGGGTAAAGAGGCAGTGATTTTTGGCGAGATATGAGTAAGGCAGTATAAGCAGAATGGAATCAAGAGGCAGGGAATCCAGTTATGGTCATTTGATTTTCTTGAGAAGCTGACAGTTGAGAATATGAATAAAAATCATGCAGAGTAATAGTTGGTAGTGACAGGCAGATAATGGAAAGGCATCTAGAAATTTGAGAATTTAAGGATGGTTTTTACATCGCAGAGCACTTGAAGATGGCACTTTATAATAAGAGTTTCACGCAAGAAAATAACGCAGAAAGAAATGTTGCAAACACAGCCGGGAGAATGTGGAAGCAAGTCGAGTCCAAGGAGATAAAGTGCCAACAACAAGGTAGATTCGCCTACAATTGAAAGGTAAAGAAAGACATATTTCCTTAACAAGGCAGAGCAGTTATGAAATGAATTAAAAAGAAAGGAAAATAGACCAGGCACGGAAATAAGCTAAATGAGTCAGTCAGTGCAAGATGGTTTAAAGGCAAGTGCAGAGAAAGTGTATCCTACTTGTTCTGTATATGGCATAAATTCTTTTTAGGTGATAGTCCGGCATGGCGAGGTTTTGTTTTGAATGTCGAGGACGACATTCCTTTTTAGGTGATAGTATGTAATGACTCGATCGTTCGGATTCTGTTAACGGGTTACAAGTGTGGTGCTCTTGACCAGAGGTGTCATTGGGCCTTAGTCGAGGTTTCCATGTGTTGTGTGGGCGTGTGGGCTTAGCTCTCAGCCCATTTAGCCCACAGGTTCACTGGTTGTGAATGCGACGGGGCATGATGACGCATTTTGAAACGCGACGTCTTACTACGTCACGATTCACATAACCGCCTTTGTGACGCGTGCGCACCCCGGGTTCCAATTGGCGACGATTAGGGTCGTCGTGTTTAACTTTTAAACGCGACTCTGACTACGTTGCGATTTTGAATGTGACTTAAATGCTCTGTTTCGCACAGACAAAGCATAGGAGCTCTATCTGGGTGAGGAGGGGGCTGCTAAGGTTTTCTGGCGATTCGCTTTCGTGGATTCGTGCGGCGCAGGATCCACGCGAGGATGGCATCCAGAGCGTGGACGTGCGGCGGCGTGGAGTTTCTGGCGTTCTTCAGGCTCGTCCAGTTGGTAGGGAGACTACCCTTTGGTTAGTTTTTTTCATTGGTTTAAAAGGGTGCAACCATATGTGGGTGGTGTGGCCATAGTTTAGTAATCATGCTTATTGCTTTAGTTTGGTATTTGAATCATATGTTAGAATGTGGAGCCCGAACTCTGAAGCATATCTCCATAAGGGGTCAGGTCGCGGTTCGAATATCAGATTAGTAATCATGCTAAATTTTGACTAAGTGTTGCAGGCGGGTTCAGCATCGACTGCCATAGCCGAAGTCAGAATGAAGCAGTCGATTGCATGATTCGACTCACGTAGTCGAATGTCAGAGAATGATTCGACTCACGTAGTCGAATGTCAGATGGAATGATTCGACTCACGTAGTCGAATATCAGATTGAATGATTCGATCATGCAGTCGAATGTCAGCATGAAGGATTCGACTCATGTAGTCGAATGCAAATATGGAGGATTCGACTTATGCAGTCGAATGTCGTTCTGAGGCGATTCGAGTCAGGACCCTTTGCCCTTATGTGACTCGATTGTGGCGCCTTTCTTCTAGTATATAAAGGGGGGTTTTGTCCTCTTTGTATGTGACACAGTGTATGTTTTTTTTCTTGGAGAAGAAGCATTGAAAGCTACTGTGGCCGTGGACGTAGGAAGGCTTCTTGCCTCCGAACACGTAAAATCTGGTGTTCTTGTATTCTTCTTCCTACCTCCTTCTATCTCTCTCTGGAATCTACGAGTGGGTAGTGTGAGAGAGTGTCGCTGACCTGAGTGCTGTTCCGACCCAACATCATATGTGTGTGAGTTATGGTGGTGAAGGTGGGCTCGGCCTGTGAGCTGCACTGTTGCGATTGAAACACAATGTGGTGCACCGTCGGTTCATGGTATGAATGTGACGCCCCACATGGTCACGTTTCTATCTTGTCCGGTGTGTGTGGCGGTGGTTTGAACGCGACCACTCGACCCATTGTGTTTCCATTGAACGCGACACTGTGGTCCGTCGCTATTTAGTGTAAGTTTTGTGTGATCCTTATCGCAACGTATCATTACGTCGTGATTTGTATGTTGACTGTCGGTGTTGACCGATTGGGCCTGAAGGCGACTTATCGGGCCGTCGCGATTCTGTCGCAAGCCGTCGCGATTCTGTCGCAACCACTGGGCCCTATCGCATTATGGTTTTGCATTGCAAGGGCAAGTCATCGCGATTTGAAAGGCGACGTCTGTGCTTATAGGATTTTAGTGTCTGTGGTTTGCTGTGGTGTTGTGGGCAGTGAAGGCTCAGTGTGGACCTAGCCTCGGTCCTGTGCTATTTTGTTAAGGTTATTTAAGTTGACTAATGTTAGTAAAGCATGGTTAGGATTTAGAATTAATGTATGGTTAGTAAATGGCTATAGTTCATTTTGTTTATTATTGCTATGGAGGCCACAAGTTGGCCAATGACAGGCAAATATATTATAGGTTATTGTGGTTTATGTATGTATCGGTGTAGGTTGGCTTGAAGGTCACATGGCAATCGGCGACAAGCTAATCCTGACACTTGAGTATCGTGGTTTATAATAATGGTTGTATACGTATGTATCGTGGTTTGTGTGTTGCTGAGTCTAGTGGTCCGGTGCGTATTCTGGAATACCTCTTCAGTCGGGTACCCTAGGTTCTGTGTGAGCAGGCACGTATGTTCTGTTGTGCTCGGGGTGTGTCCCGTACGGTGTGTACCACTGAGGTCTGAGTCGTCTTTTTGGACACCCTCACTCCTGTGTTTGAGTTGTATCTGGATTAGGGAAAGACGACTGGGGCAGTGAGTTGTGTTTGTGGGTGTGCAGTCGCTTGTAGCGTGCTCGTGGTTGGGGGACGGACACTAGTAGAGTACTGGCCCCCAGCTAGTCCTGTGTTTCAAGTGTCTCACTTTAGGAGCTTGGGCTGGAGTCCCTAAAGGTGTCAGGCATGGGCCTGTTGCTGTGTGGTCTGTAAGTGTGGTATTAGTTGCTCTCCATTGTTCTTTGGCTTGTGGCTCTGGAGCAACAATTGAACCTTTTGTCCGTGACTACGAGACTGAGAGGTGGTTCTTATACTGTGTTGTCTGGGTTGGATTGTGGCGTCATGAACTAGTAGTACGTTCCCGTGTGGTGGTGTCGTTCCATTTCGACTTGTGCTTTCCCACCGGTTGTGGCCTATGTGTAGTGACTCGCTAGTTGAGGTTTTACCCGTTGGGGTGTGCCCTGGTGCTGGCACAGTTGTGGTTGTGGTTCCATGGTGGTACCACGTGGTAGTAGGTACCTATACCCTTTGTGGGTAGATTGTGTTGTGGTACATTGTGTGCTAGCCTCTTCAGGTGTTGAGGTGAACTTGTGTTCTGTGGAGGTCGTGTGGTATGACCTTCCACACGTTGTGTTTTACCCTTCTTCGGGTAAGCTTCCGATTATAGTTTTAATGTTTGGTGGATTGGCTTCTTGATGCCAGTCCTATTACCTACGTGGGTAGGTCGCTATGAATCTTATAGTCTAGGCAGCGGTTTGCCTGTGGGGCTTGTAGCTTAGGCAACCAGTTGTTGGTAGTGGTTTGCCTGTGAGGCATGTGTCCTAGGCGTTCATTTTTTGGGCGGACTAGTGGTGCTGAGCTAGTCCTGTTGTCCCTCTTATATTCCGAGATTTGTGCTAGCTAATAAGATTATGTTTAGTTGTTATTAATAATAGTTATGGTGAGCATGCCATGGTTTGGTTATCAGTGTTGCCAGTGAGATCCTTTGGGGTTGAGGTCTCTTCAGTTTCGGGTGTTATTTTGGGAGGTCCCTGCTGAGCCAGTGATGTGTGAGGCTCACCCCTTACAGCTTCTTTCAGGTGTAGCCAGCTTTATGCGGCTTACGGAGGAGTTGTGGAAGACTTGTACCACCAGTAGTAGAATTAGTTGTGTTATGTGAGCTTGCGCTCCCTCGGGGTATGGTCCCAGGTAGTTGTAGTCTTAATTGGACATGTAGTAATGTATTAGGACAGTTATATATTGTTGTATAGATATGAGCACATGTACTTTCTTGTGTCTTATACTGTTGTTGTTGTCTTTATATTCTTACTGGACACTTGTATGAGATATCCTTGCGAGACTTCGGTCCAATCGCGGGAGGCAGACTTGGATATTGAGCTTATTGGGTATAAATATCTAGGGCCATTATAGGCTCGCCATCCGGGCCTCATGTGATGGTAGAGAAAGCTGTTGTGCCCCCAGGGCCTTCTGATCCTCCTAGTCTTTAGACTCCAGCCCCTTCCTCTCCACCTACCTCTTTCACTGCCCCACCTGCTCCTGAACCTTCCAGAAAGCCCTTCCAAAACACATTTTTTCTCATACTCCTTTTCCTGCTGCCTCCTCTTCTTCCCCTATCTCTTCCTCTTCCATTCCTCTCCAACTTCTGAGGCACCTCCTGCCTCCTCCTCTGATCCCTCTTCTGATGGACCCATCTACACAAACCTCCTCCACTTCATCTTTTGCCTCTCTTCATCCACCTACTCCACCATCTTTCATCACTTTCATTCCTGAGGGTGCTAGTATCATTCGCCATACTGTGCAAGACATCAAAGATGAGTTTGAAGTAGCCATCCTCCACACAGTTCTCTCTGTCTCTGCCCATATCTACAAGACTATTTCTCAGCCTTCTCCCAGTCCTGCCTCCAAGAAAAGAAAAACATCTAAAGAGCTTCTTTTCCCTTCCTCTCAAGCTCTTTTTCCTCCTCTGTGGTACTCTCTTTCTATTATCCACAGAAGAAAATCTTTATATTCTGAATATCCTCAAAAGTGTACATTTGCTGCCACCTTTGGCCTCCCTTACCTCAGTCTCTCTGAACATCTCAATATCATTCTCTCTATCTCTCTTATACCTAAGTTGGAACAATACAAAATCTTGTCTTCAGTTGAGTATAAGATTGAGGATCAGTGGGCCAGGGCTAATAAGCTTGTCTACAAGAAATTTGAGGTTTCCAGGGCTAACACATTTCCCCCCTCAAACCATCCTCTCACTCTATCTGAGTGGTTTGTCTGCTAGCACAAATACTTGGGGTCCCTTCATTAGAAGGAGATCAAATGGTTAGGCAGTAGATTAACAGTAATTGAGCTAAATTGAGGTGATTATGACTACTAAGAATCTCAGAGAGAATACTTGAATAATATTATGCATGTACTATTAAAATATGAAGAATATCCTATATACCTATTTCATGGATATTGTGTGAGAGTGTATGAAGTGCATATGTGTATGTACGTATGTATGTTATCTTATGCGTGTGATAATTGTATACCTAATTCTACATACATAACACCTTGGTATACTTATGTATGCATGTGTATGTTTAGTTGTAAACGTTGTTCATTTGCATGGTGCAGTAATGTGTACATTGTACTTCGTACATTGCATGTACATATAGAGCGCAAGTATGGTAGGTGTATTTAGTAGTGATATTGTATTCTATACTCCTCATGAATAACATGCATGTATTTTATCATATTTAGGTGGTGAGAATAGGCAATTAGCTAAATTGTGCATATTAAGGAATCCCATGCATATAGTACTTAAGTAATGTTGTGCAAGTTAATCTAATTACCGGTGCGCATGTTGTATCTATCTATTTCATGCATAATGTACCTAAGTATGTTACATCCGTGTGTGTATACTATATGTATGTCAAAACAAGTGTATGCATGCAAGAAATTTTGTTGAATAGATTATTCCTAGCTAACTTAATTCATATTGCCTCCTAATGATTGTGAAGCCCTCGCAATTCTTGTCATTTTATTTTGCCGCGTGTTGAGTCATGCTTATGTAAAACATCATGTACGCATAGGTAGATATCTACGTACGTATTAGCTAGATGTGCTTATGTATGCATGTGTATAATTATATGGTAAATATGGTTTAAATGCATGGTGTGATAGTGTGTATACTATGTTACATACATTGTATGTATATATGTATAAGTTGAACATGATTTCTGCATGTTTTCAAGTTCTGGCCGAAGGGCCAATTGGCGTCAACATGGACGGACGTCCCTGAGGAGTCGGCCTCAACGTCGATGGACGCTAATACTTAAGTCGACGGCCATGGATGTGGACGTTAATATCTCTGACCTACATGCGTTGCAGACCCCGAAATTCCGGGGGCAAACTACCTCAACCATTGGGGAGACGTCCCCAATGGCTCTCAAGCCTTCACATCAACCCCTGCGTGGGTTGAGAGGTCTCTCTCCTATAAACAAACCCTTCTTGCAACCCCAAAACCTCTCTTGACTCTTTGCAAGGAGAAGAAGAGAAACCCTAAGCCTGTGAGAAAACCTGAGCTTTCAGAGCTCAGATCCGGCGATTTGGAGCTTCATCCGACGATCTACAACGACTAGAAGCTAGCTTGGACAGTAGGAGGAGGCTTCCCCAACTCGGAGGAAGCTACAACACCACAGAGACGGAGTGAAGGAGTTTTGGAGGCTTCTTGGGACTGCCCAAGGAGAGCTTCATCACCCATTTTCACCCCTTTGTAGATTTACAAGAGGCAAGTAAACCCTAGACCTTAAGCTTGTGCATGTCCCCTAAGTCCTAGGAAATTTTGTGGGTTTTTATCGTGTTCTAGAGCCCCTATTCTTCTTGTATTGGAGCTCGGTCTGTCTTTTGCACAGACAAGAACTAAATGGCAAGATCACTTGCCGCCAAGCTCTTCTATTAGCGGCCATCGATATTGCCGTTAATCTCCTTTAAACGGCCAGACTACGCCGTTAAGTTCCTCAGGACAGAACAGTGAGCTGTTCTCTCCTCCTATATGATAAATTTCCGATGTGTTTCGCATGAGGATATATTGTAAGCACTATATGTTATGTAATATGGTTAATGGAATGTGTTTGAGAGACTTTTATATTTTTCTGTGATTTATCTAAATTGTTAGAATTATGTGAAATGAAGAGCATGGGATGGTAGCTTACTATTTGCATGATCCATGTGTAATTAGACTTCCATAAAATTTCCAGATGTGGTAAATGCTGTCAGTCCATGTCTCGAAAAATTGGGAATGTTCTCATGATATGAAAGTTATAATTTTTGTATTAGAAAATAGAGAGCATGCCTAGATTGGTTTAAGACTCCGGAAATTTGCATGTTGTGCAAAAATTTCGGGGAAAAAATTTCTGTGACATTATGAATGATAGGTATAGACCTGTGAACAGTGAATTCGAACATTCAATTATGTTCCATGATAAATGAATTATAAATGACATGAGATTGAATGTTTTAATTTCTGTAAATGTAATATGATTCAGAAAAAATATGAAAATTTGCATGTGTTTCATAAACCTGAAATTAGTCTGTGTGGTTAAATTCTCATGCTAATTGGATAACTGTAAAGTGCTCTATGAAATTTTCAGTGAAAACAAGTGTTCCACGCATGCTAATATGAACATGGTTGATTATGTATGATTCAACTGATTAGTGAAGGTACTGAATGTTTGATTCTGTTAACAGTAGTATCATGTAGGGTTAACTGAGACATGTGAAAATTATGGATGAAACATATAAAATGATTCAACAGAATAAGAAAATCAAGTGAATAATGTGTGAAAATGCGATAAAGTGAATGTAATGTGTAATAATTGGGTCAAAATGACACGGCTACCCTAGGGGCCTCGAGAGCTATACATAGAAAAGTCCCTATGGAAAGCTCTATGTGTGAAAAGTTCGTCCTAAAGGCATTAGGGGAATCGGGAGGTGGACAAGTACCACTGGATAGGGTGGAGAGGGCTTCTCCTGGTCTGTGCAGTTACCAAGATTCACCATTGTATTGCCTAGGTGGTGGGTATGTGATTAAGAGTTGTGTTATATGTTATGCGTTATGAGTTGTGTTATGCGATGAGTTATGAGAATGAGATATTTGTTAAGTGTCCTCTACTGGTAGTTAGGACTATGTGTCATGGCAATTTGTTTAAGCAATGAATATGAATAAAGTGTGAAATGATATGTGAATGTGGCACATGGTAAGTGCAAATGATATGATATGTGATAAGCGAAAACGAGAGTAAGTGATATGATAATTATGTGGAATAAGATGTGAGGAGAGAGAGTTAATGCAAATGAGAGTGTGCTTGCATGTGAAAACTAGATTATTAGCATGCTATGTTTATGTTTTCCATATATTAATATCTCAATTGAAATGCCATGCTTAGTATCATATCATGTAGCTTACAATCCGTCATGTAATGGTGTATGCGAGTAACTTAGACAACCATGTTATTTATGCAACCCAAAATATGAACATGTAGTCTTGTGAAGTGATAAGATAATATGTAAATAATTATAGATCCATAATTGAATGTAAGTATGTAAGAACAGCAAGTAAAGTGTGATTATGAACATGGTAAATACATGAATAAATTTGGATTCCATGCTAGTTGAAATGTTCAATTAGTATAAAGTTTCACACTTAAGTGCTTATTGTTGCTAAACGGTTTTACCATGTTTAACCTTCAATTCATGCTATAAAAGGTGAAGCTATGTGCATGAGATTTATCATGTTAAAACAGCAAGTAAATTGTACATTAAATACGAAAAGTGCATGTGAAAAGAAAGTAGTCATCATGCTAGCTTGTTCTTTTCCCTTATGCTCAATTTTTATGCTTTAGTGGTAGAAATATCTATGACATGAAATAATGTGTGGACGAATCATGCTACATGTTAGGTGTATGAAATGTGTACTTGTGTATAATGTAATGCTCATGATTTAGAATAGAAATATGATAGAAAAGCATGCTCATGTGAATAAAATATTGTTGCTAGTTAAGAGTAAGGAACATGCGTACCCTTGTGATTTGATGATAGTGTGCACCTCTTTAATGTTAATGGCTTAGTGTGAGTGTGACATGTTTAAGTTTAAGTCTTTGGTATGCTTGCTGAGTCTTTGGACTCACTCTTGCTTCGGCGTACAGGTTGACAGGTATCGTGCACTAGAAGGAAGCTTAGGGAGGATCGTCATTTAGAAGACTATTTTGTGGAGCTGCTACTAGTTGTACTTTTCTTTTTCTCATAGCATGAAAAGAGTTATTGTATGGACAATATTTGGACAATGTAGTTCTTTTACCTTGTATTAATGTGGACATTGTCTTTCTAGTTCGCTATTTAGATTGTGGAATGTGTGTTGGTGATGGATTAAAAGTTGAGTTATTTATTTTATTCCACTGTATTCTATTGCTATCCAGGTACATATCAACCTATCGACTAGTGTTGGGTACATGTCCCACTGTGACGACGCTCTTTATACCGATGGGGATTGGTATAATCGTACTAGTATGAAGTGGGTTGTTACAGAGATTGATAACAGAGCCCAGGTTGAGACTGTACGTGGATAGACCATCACCATCACAATATTGCAAAGTCTTCATAGGGAATTGTCCATATATATAGAATTTACTAATAATAGATGGAAGATAGTAAGGTGAATAGTTAGAATATAGTAACCTAGGTTGTATTGAGTACTTATTTTGCAGACCATGACTGGACGTGGTAGACGTAGTGCTCAGTCTAGGAGGTATGAGCAAAACCGCAAGTTGAAGAATTTCGTGAAAGGGCTTAAACCCTCAGTGAGAGCTAAACTTCTGGAGCTTGATTCTCGTACCTTGGAAGAAATTCTAGGTGTGGCAACAAGCAAGAAAGAAGAGTGGGACCTCTCAAGAGGGGGAGGCAACTTCAAAGGAGGATGTGACCAAGCAATTCCAAAGGCAAGATAGAAGAAGGAGAGAAACTCGTGGAAAGTCCGCAATCAACTGTGACCTCAATTAGCGAGAAACCCGAATGCATCCAGTGCGGGAAGCGTCATGGCGGGAACGCGTGTTGGAGAAAGGAAGGAAGGTGTCTTAAATGCGGTAGCAAGGAGCATCGGCTTAAGGAGTGTCTGAATCTGAAGACAAAGTTCGCTCCACGAGGTGCTTCATCAACGACAACAAAGGAGCAAGGAGTAGCTGGTGATGACCTCGACGACGTCACCACAGGTACTCGATGCGACCTTCGAGGACGAAGATCTTTCAAGAGGGGGAGAGGGAGAGTATGACACCCTGAATTTTTATTCTTTTATATGGTGAGAGGATATTCACTTGTTGTGTGCATAGCATGTGTAATTCATTGTGCCTACTATAAATTTTATTTCTCTTGAGCATATATATATATATATATATGATAATTCATGTGGAAATGAGCAATTAGCTAAATTGAGGTGTATTATGAATACTAAGAATCTCAGACTTAGAATACTTGAATAATATTATGCATGTACTATCTAAATATTGAAGAATATCCTATACTACCTATTTCATGGATATTGTGTGAGAGTGTATGAAGTGCATATGTGTATGTACGTATGTATGTTATCTTATGCGTGTGATAATTGTATACCTAATTCTACATACATAACACCTTGGTATACTTATGTATGCATGTGATGTTTAGTTGTAAACGTTGTTCATTTGCATGGTGTAGTTAATGTGTACATTGTACTTCGTACATTGCATGTACATATAGAGCGCAAGTATGGTAGGTGTATTTAGTAGTGTATATTGTAATTCTATACTCCTCATGAATAACATGCTTGTATTTTATGATATTTAGGTGAGAATAGGCAATTAGCTAAATTGTGCATATTAAGGAATCCCATGCATATAGTACTTAAGTAATGTTGTGCAAGTTAATCTAATTACCAGTGCGCATGTTGTATCTATCTATTTCATGCATAATGTACCTAAGTATGTTACATCTGTGTGTGTATACTATATGTATGTCAAAACAAGTGTATGCATGCAAGAACTATTTTTTTGAATAGATTATTCCTAGCTAACTTAATTCATATTACCTCCTAATGATTGTGAAGCCCTCGCAATTCTTGTCATTTATTTGCCGCGTGTTGAGTCACGCTTATGTAAAAACTCATGTACGCATAGGTAGATATCTACGTAGTATTAGCTAGATGTGCTTATGTATGCATGTGTATAATTATATGGTAAATATGGTTTAAATGCATGGTGTGATAGTGTGTATACTATGTTATATACATGTATGTATATATGTATAAGTTGAACATGATTTCTGCATGTTTTCAAGTTCTGGCCGAAGGGCCAATTGGCGTCAACAGGACGGAGTCCATGAGGAGTCGGCCCGACTCGATGGACGCTAATACTTAAGTCGACGGCCAGGATGTGTACGTTAATATCTCTGACATGCATGTGTTGCAGACCCCGAAATTCTGGAGGTAAGCTACCTCAACCATTGGGAGACGTCCCTAATGGCTCTTAAGCCTTCACATCAACCCCTACATGGGAGGTCTCTCTCCTATAAACAAAACTCTTCTTGCAACCCCAAACCTTCTCTTGACTCTTTGCAAGGAGAAGAAGAGAAACCCTAAGCCTGTGAGAAAACCTGAGGTTTGAGAGCTCAGATCCGGCGATTTGGAGCCATCCGGCGATCTACAAGACTAGAAGCTAGCTTGGATGTAGGAGGAGGCTTCCCTAACCTCGGACTGGAAGCTACAACACCACAGAAGACGGAGTGAAGGAGTTTGGAGGCTTGTTGGGACTGCCCAAGGAGAGCTTCATCACCCATTTTCACCCCTTTGGAGATTTTACAAGAGGCAAGTAAACCTAGACCTAAGCTTGTGCATGTCCCCTAAGTCCTAGGAAATTTGTGGGTTTTTATCGTGTCCTGGAGCCCCCTATTCTTCTTGTATTGGAGCTCGGTCTGTCTTTTGCACAGACAGGAACTCGACGGCAAGATCACTTGCCGCCAAGTTCTTCTATTAGCGGCCATCGATATTGCCGTTAATTCCCTTTAAACGGCCAGACTACGCCGTTAAGTTCCTCAGACGAACAGTGAGATGTTCTCTCCTCCTATATGATAAATTTCCGATGTGTTCGCATGAGGATATATTGTAAGCACTATATGTTATGTAATATGGTTAATGGAATGTGTTTGAGAGACTTTTATTTTTTTCTGTGATTTATCTAAATTGTTAGAATTATGTGAAATGCATGTGAAATGAAGAGCAGGGTATGGTAGCTTACTGTTTGCATGATCCATGTGTAATTAGACTTCCATAAAATTTTTAGATGAGGTAAATGCATGTCAGTCCATGTCCCAAAAATTTGGGAATTTTCTCATGAATATGAAACTGGTTATAATTTTTGTATTAGAAAATAGAGAGCATGCCTAGATTGGTTTAAGACTCCGGAAAATTTGCATGTTGTGCAAAAATTTCGGGGAAAATTTCTGTGACATTATGAATGATAGATATAGACCTGTGAATAGTCAATTCGAACATTCATGTTATGTTCCATGATAAATTGAATTATAAATGGCATGAGATTGAATATTTTAATTTCTGTAAATGTAATATGATTCAGAAAAATATGAAAATTTGCATGTGTGATCATAAACCTGAAATTAGTCTGTGGTTAAATCTCATATTAATTGGATAACTGTAAAGTGCTCTATGAAATTCCACGCGAAAATAAGTGTTCCACACATGCTAATATGAACATGGTTGATTATGTACGATTCAAACGGATTAGTGTAAGGTACTGAATGTTTGATTTTGTTAACAGTAGTATCATGCTAGGGTTAACTGAGACATGTGGAAATTATGGATGAAACATATAAAAATGATTCAACAGAATGAGTAAAACAAGTGAATAATGTGTGAAAATGCGATAAAGTGAATGTAATGTGTAATAATTGGGCCAAAATGACATGGCTACCCTAGGGGCCTCGAGAGTGTACATAGAAAAGTCCCTATGGAAATCTCTATGTGTGAAAAGTTCGTCCTAAAGGCATTAGGGGAATCCCGGAGGTGGACAAGTACCACTGGATAGGGTGGAGGGGATCTCCCGGTCTACGCAGTTACCAAGATTCACCACTGTATTGCCTAGGTGATGGGTATGTGATTAAGAGTTGGTTATGTGTTATGCGTTATGAGTTGTGTTATGCGATGAGTTATGAGAATGAGATATTTTAAGTGTCCTCTACTAGTCTACTGGTAGTTAGGACTATGTGTCATGGCAATTGTTTAAGCAATGAAATATGTATAAAGTGTGAAAGGATATGTGAATGTGGCACATGGTAGTGCAAATGATAGATATGTGATAAGCAAAAAAAGAGAGTAAGTGATATGATAATTATGTGGAATAAGATGTGAGGGAGAGTTAATTCAAATGAGAGTGTGCTTGCATGTGAAAACTAGATTATTAGCATGCTATGTTTATGTTTTCCATATTAATATCTCAATTGAAATGCCATGCTTAGTATCATATCATTAGCTTACAATCCGTCATGTAATGGTGTATGCAAGTAAACTTAGACAACCAAGTTATTTATGCAACCCAAAATATGAACATGTAGACTTGTGAAGGGATAAGATATATGTGGAATAATTATAGATCCATTTAATGAATGTAATGTATGAAGAACAGCAAGTAAAGTGTGATTATGAACATGGTAATACATGAATAATATTTGGATTCCATGCTAGTTGAAATGTTCAATTAGTATAAAGTTTCACACTAAGTGCTTATTGTTGCTAAAGGTTTTACCAGGTTTTAACCTTCATTCATGCTATAAAAGTGAAGCTATGTGCATGAGATTTTACATGTTAAAACATCAAGTAAATGTACAATTAAATACGAAAGTGCTTGTGAAAAGAAGTAGTCATCGCTAGCTTGTTCTTTCCCTTATGCTCAATTTTTATGCTTTAGTGGAGAATATTTTTGACATGAAATAATGTGGGGACGAATCATGATATGTTAGGTGTATGAAATGGTATAATGTAATGCTCATGATTTAGAATAGAAATATGATAGACTAAAGCATGCTCATGTGAATAAAATATGTGTGCTAGTTAAGAGTAAAGGACCATTCGTACCCTTGTGATTGAGATAGTGTGCCCTCTTTAAGTTATGGTTAGTGTGAGTGGACATGGTTATGTTAAGTTTTTGGTTTGCTTGCTGAGTCTTTGGACTTACTTTGCTCGGCGTACAGGTTGACAGGTATCGGCACTATAAGGGAAGCTTAGGAGATCGTCATTTAGAAGATCTTTTGTGGAGCTGCTACAGTGTACTTTTCTTTTTCATAGCTGTTGAACCACTCTCTATTTGTTCTTGTATTTTGGTGATAATAAAATTTATGATGTAACTTAATTGAATATTTTGTTTATCTGTGTCGCATCAATCTCATAGCAAAATGCTGAGTCACATTGATGCAATATGGCGCACTAAAATGATAAAGTCGATGTCTAACTCATATACATGATTTCTGTTTAAAGTGCCAAAGTAACAAGCGCTACAACGATTTGCTAAGAAATCGATGCCATAACGATTCATAAAATGTTCGCAACGATTTCTTCTGTAAGCGCAACACTTGCTAAGAAATCGATGCCATAACGATTTCATAAAAGTGTTCGCAACGATTTCTTCTGTAAGCGCAACGACTTGCTAAGAAATCGATGCCATAACGATTTCATAAAATGTTCGCAACGATTTCTTCTGTAAGCGCAACGACTTGCTAAGAAATCGATGCCATAACGATTTCATAAGTGTTCGCAACGATTTCTTCTGTAAGCGCAACGATTTGCTAAGAAATCGATGCCATAACGATTTCATAAGTGTTCGCAACGATTTCTTCTGTAAGCGCAACGACTTGCTAAGAAATCGATGCCATAACGATTTCATAAGTGATCACATCGATTTCTTTACTGATCACAACGATTTCTTCAGAAGATCATAACGATTTGCTTGCATAACGATTTCATAAATAATCACATCGATTTCTTATAAATGAGCAACGACTCTTCACATAACGATTTCATAAGTCATGCTCATAACGATTTCTTCATGGATTCTGATCAAACTCAGATTGCCTTTATATTTCAAATATGCTTGGCGCTTAAATGAAAAGTCAAATATCTTCTGACAAAAACTGTATGCATAATCTTGTCAGAAAAAGATATGACCTACTAATTTTAGTATGATTAGCAGAAGCACAGTACTATACATCGTTTATCATAAAACACTTTTTTTATGCTAACACTTTCTTCTATGTGTACAGACCTCGAAGACCGTCAGAGTCTGATTAAGACAAATGAAGAGGAGATGAGCAACGGCTAGAAATCCAACGGATCTCTTCAACGGATCCATTCAAATTGCTCATATAAAAGAAGAAGCTTAGCTGAAGAAAAGCAAGGCCCTTTTCCTGAATATCTTTGAAGGAGTGTACAACTGTGAGAAGAACCTCAACGACACATACACTCAAAGAAAGAGAGAAAGAGCCTGAGCCCAGAAGAAGCACTCAAGCTTTGAAGCATCTCAAGCGTTCAAGCATTCAAGCACTATTGCTTTCTTTCTCTCTTCTGTTTCTCTCCGAGCTCAATGTATATCTGGGGAGAGTCTGGGACTGTGAGCTTTACAAGTGTTTATCTTGTAAAGCTTCTCAGTCTGATCTTTCTAAGAAAGATCCTTGTCCAGCTGTAGGACTGTATACAGTAGATAACCCAGCTAGGGTTTGTGTCTAGCTGAACCAAACTGGGGTTGTACCAGTTGTTAACCTAGCTAGGGTTAGTGTCTAGCAGAACCGCACTGGGGTTTGTACCAGGAGGTTGGCTTCTTTACCTGTAAGAGAAGTGGGCTGCCTTCTTGCCCGGGAAAGAGAAGAAGACCAGCTGGGGTGCTGGGTGTTGTAGTGTCCTTAAGGGGGACTGTACCCTTGGTTAGTGAAATCCCAAGAGGTTGCTTGGGGACTGGACGTAGGACTTCCATGTGGGAAGGGCCGAACCAGGATAAATTCCTTGTGTCCATTGTGTGATTGTTTATTTGCTTCCGCACTACTACTCTTTATCACACTAATCTAACCAAACCTTCAAGTGTTAATTTCTGTGTTTAAGTTTCTATTTCAGATTTCGGAAAAACCTATTCACCCCCCTCTAGGTTAGCTTGCTGCCGTACCAAAAGGGCCAACAAGTGGTATCAGAGCGAGGTTCTCTGATCTATCAAGAAGATCTAACGATCTTAGAGAAGATCCATGGCAGCTCAAGGATATGCTGAAGGTCAATCAGTCACCAGACCTCCATTCTTTGATGGAGAGGACTACCAATATGGAAGATGAGAATGGAATGCTTCATTCGAGGCACAGACTTTGATCTATGGCAGGTAATCGAGGTAGGTGATTATGTTATTGTTCCTATTCCAGGCACTACTGCCATTACAGCAGCAGATAAAAGTAAATTATCTTTAAACTTAAAGCTAAGAACTACTTGTTGTGCTTTATCCAAAAGAGAATTTAGTAGAGTATCTGCATGTAAATCAGCTAAAGAAATATGGGATAAACTGCAGATACTTATGAAGGAACAGATAAAGTAAAACAAACTAGGATAGATATTCTTGTCTCACAATATGAGCAATTAAAATGCTTCCAAATGAAAATATCACTCAGATGTATAATAGATTCTCGAGCATAGTAGTTGGTTTAAACTCTCTTGGTAAAAACTATCTGATGAAGAAAATGTTAGAAAGATACTTAGGTCTTTAACTATCTCATGGACACCCTAAAGTAACTGCTATTGAAGAGGCCCATGATCTAACCAAATTATCTATTGATAACTTAATAGGTTCCTCATGGCACATGAAATAAATATGGAGCGTCTATCTGAAAGCTCATCAAAGAAAAAATGTACTAATGCTCTTAAAGTTGTAGACTCCTTCTACTTCTTCTTCTTCCTCAAGTTCCAGAAATGCAGATTCTGAAGACAGTGACGTAGATGAAGTTCTGTCCAAGCTTCAGAAAATTTTTAAGAAGAAGAAAAATGGATCAAGAAGGATTCAAAGGAAAGAGAGAAAAGAAAAAGAACCAGTCTGCTATGAATGCAGAAAACCTGGACATCTAAGACCAGATTGTCCTAAACTAAAGAAGACTGGTCAACCAGAAAAATCCAAAAAGAAGAAGCACAAGAAATTCAAAAGAAAAGCCATGGCGGCTGCTTGGGAAAATGAAGAGGCCACAAGCTCAGAATCATCAAGCTCAGAATCGAGAAGAAAGAGCAGGTAAGTCTAGCCCTCATGGTAGGACTAGATGAGGTACATTATGACCCATCTTTTAGCTCTTGCACTGATTCAGGATCAGAATCTGAAGACTTAGAAGAAGTCTTTAATGAACTATATGAAAAACATAAAATGTTGTAAAAGAATTAAAGAGTCTGAAAAACAACACTATTTGCTTAGAAAAACACAATTCTGATCTTAAATCCGAACTGGAGCAACTAGAAAAACAATTAAAGGACAATAAAGATAATATTTATCTTTTGAATGAAGATTTAAAAAATAAGGACAATGAAAAATTAGAGTTAGAAGAAAAAATTTAAAACTCTAACTGAAGAAAATCTTTATTAAAAGAATCAGTTAGAAAATTAACTAAAGGGAAAACATCTTTAGCCCTATGTTTAAAAGGATCAAAATCTGGAAATAATAAACAAGGGCTTGGATACATACCTCTGGAAAAAGGAAAACAAGCAATAATTCCAGGAAAATATCCATTACCAAATTTGTAAAAGAAACCAAGTTGCCTCAGAAAATGGCCCCTGTAAAAGAAAATGTTTTAAAAAATTATGTCCTAAACAGACATCATAAAAACAATAAGAACTGCAAAATAGATTATATTCATTGTTGTTCTCATTGTAATAAATTAGGACACACAGTAAACACCTGCACAACAAGGCACTTAGTTTGGATTCCTAAAGGTTATTTTCATGCATCTAATCATCAAGGACCCAAAAAGATTTGGGTACCTACCTCTGAGTAATGTATTTGCAGGTTAGCCTTGGAGCATCAAAAACCAAGAATGCTCAAGGCAGGAGTGACTGCAGATTCTTCATTCAAATCACATCTGAAGAAAGAGTAGTCACAAAAATGAATTAGTCTATTACTAACAATTATTTGCAAGTTCATCAGGTGGAGTCTCTCATTCAGGGGGAGCACAGATTAAGGGGGAGTCATTCCTTATCAACTATCCTTGTTGAACCCCTCAATGGTAAGAAATTCTCTCAAAGGGGGAGAGAAATCCCTGGTAAGATCCTTTCTTTTTGGTTAGTGACAAAAAGGGGGAGAGTTTGTATGAATTTTCTGAATCCTCTATGCTTTATATATATTCTTGTCAGAAAATTCTCATAAATTTGTCATCACCAAAAAGGGGGAGATTGTTGAACCACTCTCTATTTGTTCTTGTATTTGGTGATAATAAAATTTATGATGTAACTTAAATTGAAATTTTGTTTCATCTGTGTCGCATCAATCTCATAGCAAAATGCTGAGTCTCACATTGATGCAATATGGCGCACTAAAATGATAAAGTCGATGTCTAACTCATATACATCGATTTCTGTTTAAAGTGCCAAAGTAACAAGCGCTACAACGATTTGCTAAGAAATCGATGCCAACGATTCCATAAAAAGTTCGCAACGATTTCTTCTGTAAGCGCAACGACTTGCTAAGAAATCGATGCCATAACGATTCATAAAAGTGTTCGCAACGATTTCTTCTGTAAGCGCAACGACTTGCTAAGAAATCGATGCCATAACGATTTCATAAAAATGTTCGCAACGATTTCTTCTGTAAGCGCAACGACTTGCTAAGAAATCGATGCCATAACGATTTCATAAGTGTTCGCAACGATTTCTTCTGTAAGCGCAACGATTTGCTAAGAAATCGATGCCATAACGATTTCATAAGTGTTCGCAACGATTTCTTCTGTAAGCGCAACGACTTGCTAAGAAATCGATGCCATAACGATTTCATAAGTGATCACATCGATTTCTTTACTGATCACAACGATTTCTTCAGAAGATCATAACGATTTGCTTGCATAACGATTTCATAAATAATCACATCGATTTCTATAAAATGAGCAACGACTCTTCACATAACGATTTCATAAGTCATGCTCATAACGATTTCTTCATGGATTCTGATCAAACTCAGATTGCCTTTATATTTCAAATATGCTTGGCGCTTAAATGAAAAGTCAAATATCTTTGACAAAAAAGCTGTATGCATAATCTTGTCAGAAAAAGATATGACCTACTAATTTTAGTATGATTAGCAGAAGCACAGTACTATACATCGTTTATCATAAAACACTTTTTTTATGCTAACACTTTCTTCTATGTGTACAGACCTCGAAGACCGTCAGAGTCTGATTAAGACAAATGAAGAGGAGATGAGCAACGGCTAGAAATCCAACGGATCTCTTCAACGGATCCATTCAAATTGCTCATATAAAGAAGAAGCTTAGCTGAAGAAAAGCAAGGCCCTTTTCCTGAATATCTTTGAAGGAGTGTACAACTGTGAGAAGAACCTCAACGACACATACACTCAAAGAAAGAGAGAAAGAGCCTGAGCCCAGAAGAAGCACTCAAGCTTTGAAGCATCTCAAGCGTTCAAGCATTCAAGCACTATTGCTTTCTTTCTCTCTTCTGTTTCTCTCCGAGCTCATTGTATATCTGGGGAGAGTCTGGGACTGTGAGCTTTACACAAGTGTTTATCTTGTAAAGCTTCTCAGTCTGATCTTTCTAAGAAAGATCCTTGTCCAGCTGTAGGACTGTATACAGTAGATAACCCAGCTAGGGGTTTGTGTCTAGCTGAACCAAACTGGGGTTTGTACCAGTTGTTAACCTAGCTAGGGGTTAGTGTCTAGCAGAACCGCACTGGGGTTTGTACCAGGAGGTTGGCTTCTTTACCTGTAAGAGAAGTGGGCTGCCTTCTTGCCCGGGAAGAGAAGAAGACCAGCTGGGGTGCTGGGTTTGTAGTGTCCTTAAGGGGGACTGTACCCTTGGTTAGTGAAATCCCAAGAGTTGCTTGGGGACTGGACGTAGGACTTCCATGTGGGAAGGGCCGAACCAGGATAAATCCTTGTGTCCATTGTGTGATTGTTATTTGCTTCCGCACTACTACTCTTTATCACACTAATCTAACCAAACCTTCAAGTGTTAATTTCTGTGTTTAAGTTTCTATTTCAGATTTCGGAAAACCTATTCACCCCCCCCTCTAGGTTAGCTTGCTGCCGTACCAAAAGGGCCAACACTAGATGAAAAGAGTATGTTGAACAATATTTGGAAATGTAGTTTTACCTTGTTTAATGTGGACATTGTCTTTAGTTCGCTATTTAGTTGTGGAAGTGTGTTGGTGAGGATTAAAAGGTTTAAGTTATTTAGTTTATTCGCTGTATTTCTATTGCTATCCAGGTCTATTCAACTACTCGACTAGGTTGGGTACATGTCCCACTATGACGACGCCCTATGTCGAGGGGATTGGTTTAATCGTACCGGATGAAGAGGGTTGTTACACATCGATTCAGTTCAAATGCCAAATACAAAACTTACAACGATTTGCTAAGAAATGATCCATAATGATTCTTTAAGTGAGTGCAACGATTGCTATCACAACGACTTGGCACATCGACTTCTTTAGAAGCCATAACGATGTGTTAAAGCTCACAACGACATTATAAGCGCTACACGATTTGTTTGATAAAGATTCGATAAGTGAGCATTACGATTTGCTCGCATAACGATTTGTTATCGAATCGCTAAACGATTCGGTAGGGCTTAATAACGATTCGATAAGTGAGCATAACGGATTTGCTCGCATAACGATTTGCTCGCATAACGATTTCATAAGTGAGAACAACGATTTGCTCTCAATCGATTTGTTCTCATAACGATTCATAAGTGAGAACACGATTGCTCTCATAACGATGGTCTTATAACAATGTCATAAGTGAGAACAACGATTTCGTTCTCATAAAATTGATAAGTTGCACCATCGATTTGCTAGTCATAACGATTGATATGAGTCACAACAATTTGCTGCTTCTACATCGATTTGTTAAGTTTCATAACGGTTTTGCTAAACTTACAAGGTTTGCCATTCATAACGATTTGTTAAGTCTTATAAGTATTACGATTGATAAGTAACTTAAACAAAGATCACTTCAATTTAAACACAGTTTGTTTAAGTACTTTTTGGTGCTTAATGGGAGGTCAATATCTTTGAAAGAAAAAAGCTGCATGCATGTTTCAGAGTCTTGTCAGAAAAAGATATGAACTACTATTTTCAGCATGTTAGCAGAAACACAGTGGTGATGTGCACCGTTTTATCATAAACAC